>JAVKPL010007893.1:0-309360 GCA_032173675.1 Gastrolobium villosum | reverse complement strand
GATGAATAGTGATTTCTTAGTGTTAAAATACTGTGGTGTGAGTGTACCGATAGGTGTGAAATTTTTATCAATATTTTGGAGAAATAAAAATATGTCATGGACTGGAAAAATATGTAGATTAAGAATTTATGATCGGAATTTTTATCGGAGTTAAAGTTAGATCGCGTGTGGGACCCGTGTGACAAAAGTCACTTGGCCCCCCCCCCCCACCCCTTTTCCTCTCTCTCTTCCTCTCTTTTTCTCTTTCCTCGCGCGCCCTCCCTGCACAAAAAGGAACCAAGAGCCATTCTCCTCCATTCTTGCCATTTCTTCGTTTCTTCACCGAATCGCTTGATTTTGGTGTTGAAATCTATTGTAAACAACCTTCCAAAGCCATTGGTAACACTTAGAAGCCTTGAATCCACCTCCTTGGCCGCGTTTTGAGCAAAATCAGATTCGACCCACTTGAGTTTTTGGAGTTTTCTTGGAGTTTTGATCTTCTAATGGTTTAGTGAAGCCTTGGTGGTGATCATACAACACATTGTGAGTATATTTGTGGTATTTTGATGGTTGATTTCATAGATCTAGGAATTTATGTTCTAAGCTTTGATTTTAGATGTGTGATGATAGAGAGCCCAAATGGAAAAATGCTATTAGATGAAAAGGCCTTAGAATCATGCTTGTAAGCTAGAAATGCTATGTTAATTTTTGGTGAAAAATATAGGTTTTTAACTTAGGCGAATTTGAGGAAATTTCATGAAAAATGAGTTTTGGTGTAATTTGGATTTGATGATTGTTGTAGGGTGCCTCACACGGACGTGATTGTGGAAAGTTGAATTGGAGCATACGTTTGGAACGGATTGCTAAGTATTGAGGTAAACTCTTGGAACTTGGGTTTAATCCCTAGTGTGCTCCACCACACCTAGAGGAAGGTTGTGGTTGGATTATGTGGTTATGACATGATGTGATTGTGTGCTTGTATGCATATTGCTTGTATTGTGTGAAAATTGTTTGGTCACTGGCCAGTTGACGTGTGGAGTTTGGACATCCGCTGGGTTCGTCCTTGTGAGAATGCCAGTCGGGTTTTGCCGTGGAGTCGACTCTGGGAGCGGCGCCAGGATGATCCAAACGTGGGACATCCGCCGGATAGGGCTCATGAGGAGTTCCGGTTGGGTATTGCCATGGAGTCTTCTCAACCATGGGAGAGGCGCCAGGATTGTCTCGGGAGTTATATGATGGAGTCCTTGAACATGAATCCATGAGTGGATGTTCTTGGGTGTCTCCAGGTGGATGGTGATATTGTATTGCTTGCATATTAAATTATGTCATATTTATACATTTTAGTGAGCCATGGAGTGGAGAGAGCCTCTAGCTCCATTGGTTTACTGAGATATATCCGTATATCTCACCCCGTGTTTGGGGGACCACATTTCAGGTCACTATGAGCCGGGAGGAGCTTCGGGCAAGAAGCCCGTGTAGTGGACATTGGATTGGCATGCGGTGCATTGGGATTGCATGACATTTTGGAGGAGTTATGGAGTGCACATAGCATACCATTAGTATTTTGAGACTTAGGTCATGAACATCTTGCATGATGTTATTTCCATGCTTTTGTTAGTGTTCATGATTATATGCTAAGTCTTGTTTATGTTTCATTATTCATGGCATGGATAACTGTATATTTTGAGTGAGCATGGGACTTGTCCATTGCCACATTCATAGCCTTGAAGTCTTGGTATTCATGTTGTAAAAATGGCCCATATTTGTATGTAAATGGCCATTATTTGAGGACTTTGTAAATGATGCATGTTTTAAGGAAATTGTATGATGGAAGGGCCTAGAGCCTACATTAGGACATGATTATGTGTTATGTGGAGTACCAAGGGGTTAGGGGTGGATTACACACCCTTTTTGGAGCTTAAAATGCTGTAATCTGTCATTTTGCTGCATAGTAATCGATTACCCAAGGCATGGTAATCGATTACCATGCAACAGGGGACGAAAAATTGGCTACTGTCTTCACTGGTAATCGATTACTGGCCTTTGGTAATCGATTACCATGTGAGGTAATCGATTACCCAAAGTTGGTAATCGATTACCAGAACAGAGGATTGAGAAAATTGGCTACTGCCTCATTTTTGACAGGTGGTAATCGATTACCACAGTTTAAATTTCGAAAATTCAGGTTTTTCTAGACTAAAATAAAGGGGCTTAACTTGATGGGTAGAACTCCAAATGGTACGTGGTTTGAAACCACGCGTAGACAACTTAAAGGACTATAACTTGGTAAAAGGGGAGATTAAGATGGTGAGTTTAAATGAATTGAATAAAAAGAAGGATTTAGGATGTTAGAAAGTGTATGATTCCGCAAATTGCATTTACAATTATAGTTTGGTTTTAATTGATTACGGAAAATGTATTGATGTAAAATAAAAGGAATATGTTAAAAGAAAAATTTGCCCGTAATTTAATTAACCTAATCACTGTGATTGTAACTGCGCTTAATATCATAATCAATGTTAACAATACCGGTGTACAACGGGCTGTTACACCATGGATAATTGTATATTTTGAGTGAGCATGGGACTTGTCCATTGCCACATTTCTTGCATTTGAAGTCTTGGCAATTATGTTGTAAAATGTTCCATATTTGTTGTAAAATGGCCATGATCTTAAAGACTTTGTAAATGATGCATGATTGAATGAAAATGCATGATGGAAGGGCCTAGAGCCTACATTAGGGTATGTTTAAGTGTTGTGTGGAGTATTAAGGTGTTAGGGATGGATTACACAACTCTTTTTGGGCTGAAAATGCTGTAATCTGTCACTTTTACTGCATAGTAATCGATTACCCAAGCATGGTAATCGATTACCATGCAACAGGGGACGAAATAAATGCTACTGTCTCCACTAGTAATCGATTACCAGAGGCTTGGTAATCGATTACCAAGTGAGGTAATCGATTACCCAAGCTTGGTAATCGATTACCAGAGAACAGGGGAGGCAAACTTTGGCTACTGCCTCATTTTTGACAGGTGGTAATCGATTACCACCCACTGGTAATCGATTACCACAGTGTAATTTTCGAAAATTCAAGTTTTTCTAGACTAAAAGAAAGGGACTTAACTTGGTGTGTAGAACTCCAAATGGTACGTGGTTTGAAACCACGCGTAGCTAATGTAAAGGACTAGAATATGGTAAGATGTGAAAGTAATTTGATGAGTTTAAAGGAGTTGAATAAAAAGAAAGATTAGTGATGTTAGTAAACTGTATGATTCCGCGAATTGCATTTACAATTATAGTGTTGTTTTAATTGATTACGGAAAAGGTTATTGGTTACTAAAAGGAATGTGTTAAAAAAAAAATTGCCCGTAATTTAATTAACCAATTACTGTGATTGTAACTGCGCTTAATATCATAATCAATGTTAACAATACCGGTGTACAACGGGCTGTTACATTAAGGAATGAAGATGGTAAGTTCCTAGGAGGCTTTTCAAAAAAGCTTAGTAGCTGCAACTCATTAGTTTTTGTGTATGGCTCGAAAATTAGCTCGCGGGTTGGCTTAAAAATTGCTCTCGAGTTGGCTCATTTTCAACCTATTTAAATGACACTGTAGTATTAATGCATCAGCTATGTGGTTTCCATCAGCTTAAACAAATGGTTACAAAATGAGAAATAAAAACAAAATATTTTGGTTTCGAATTTTCTTCACAATAAATTTGCATCAATATCAATAAACAATCAGAACCACTTGCTACCAAGTGGGTAAGATATTTGAACCAAACAGATCCAGCACAGCCTAACAATATAAAAATGGCAGGAATTTGAGAAGATTAGGGACCTAGGTTTAGAGAAGGAAGAAAAATGATGACAACATCGTGGGTTTTGTCCATTTTTGTATATTATATTTAGTATTTTTTATAAAAAAAAAAAAAAAAACTCAACTCGCGAGCTGGCCTATTTGAATCGCGGGGTGGCTCATTTTTTCACGAATTGGCTCTGGTTGGCAGCTCATTTTTGCCACTCAACCCGGCTCATTTTTAGCGGGTTACGAGCCAACCCGTTGTCTGGTTTTTGCCAACCCTAGTTTTAATAACACTAATATAGTCTATTATTTTATATTTATTTTAATTATCCTTTAATAATTGTGCCTGGGTCCCTCTTGGGACATATGGTGCGTATAGATCGTGTGAGCTAGTTGATTTGAAATTATTAATGAACAAATATCCAAGAAATCCTACTCGAATTTTTTTTATTTTGGTAATTATCTCTTAAATTGTATTTTACTGTTACCATTACCAACAAAAATTACATTCCTACTGTTAGTATGGAGATGATACCATAGTCGTGGAGGAAGGGGAGTAAGAGAAGAGAGCCTCATTAGATATGTTATATAACAAAAAATATTTGTTGGAGATAGATTGCTACCATTTTTTATTTTTATTTTTGGTAAATGTAATTTTTTTTTCTATTCTAATCGTTCTCGATGGAGCACAAGTGCACATCTTCCCAATTCTTGTATTATTATCTAAATTTTAGTAATTTGTATATTTGTCATTTTTATAAATGTGATTGTAGTAAATGAAAGTTCATCTCTGAGTTAAAATATAAAAACATAGACGCAACTATAAAAACCTTTTACATGTTGATAGTTAGAGGTAGCAAACTGGACTCGGCCCAGAGGGCCGGCCCACCAACACATTTTTATAATTAAATTAAAATTTCATTCTTCTTCTTTTATAATTATATTCCTAAATCTGATTTTAGTTTTTGTAAATACAAATTTGTAAAATTCTAAATACTAAAGACACAAATCATTGCAAATAATAATTATTTGTTATTATTTCTTAAAAGTGATTGCAATAAATGAAAGTCTATCTCAAAGATTAGTATAGTTGTTTTGATTCTGTTTATATGCATTTGTTGCAATGTAAGCAAAAAAATATGACTCATACATGCTTATTTGATTAAGTTGCATTCAAATCCCGTTCACACAATCTTTTTTTTGGTTCACACAAGGAACGAAAATCACACAGGAAATGACATGTTTAGTAAGTGTTGAACTCATCTCTCCAATGATTGCTATGAAATGACACTGAATGAATAGCATTTTCATATTATAGGTAAAAGTTGATCTTTTAAATCCATATTTTCTTGGTGTTATTGTTACCTTGATTTTGTTGATGAATGTTATAGTTAGCAATGATTTGTATGCATTTTTTTATATCCATTCCTCATGTTAACATGGTGTATTATAACGTAATTATGATGTAATTGTATGCAAAATTAATTATCCCTCTAAATAGCATATTTTTGTTTGTGGTTGATATTTGTAAAGTTCTGTGCCAATGCCGTAATTTTTTCCACCTGAAATATAGAACAAAATAGCAACACAATTTTTTGTAAGTATAAGATTTACAGTGCGATTAACTAACTACGGCTACAGTGCGATTAACCAACCATGGCGAATGACAAAAATTTTGATCTTTTTTCCCCGTGCATCACACGGGTAATATTCTAGTATATATGTATTAGGGATAGGATATTGTGACAACCAAATAATGTTACTACCACATCTTAACCGTTGATTTTTGCCAATCAACGGTTATCATTTTTCAAATCAAGCTCAATAATTAATTTTTAATTCAAAATAAATGATAACCGTTGATTGACGGAAATCAACGATTAAGATGTGATAGTAACATTATTTGGTTCTCACAATATCTATAATAGCCCTAATTGTATGACTTTTAAATTAGAGGGTTATAATGAGAACCTTACGGTCATAAATAGAATGAGGATGGAATTCTAATAATTTTGATACCCATATTGAGGGTATTTTACACAGATGAATTTTCATCTGTTAATTTTGACTGCTGATGCAGTAACAATTAGTATAATTGCTATAAGTTAGCAAATTATAGTTAGAGAGCTAATTTAATGATATAAATATCATGAATGAGGTTAGGATATGATTTGATGAAGATTGATACCCATATTGGGGTATTTTTGAAAAGTCACTTATGCCGGGTATTTTGTACTGCTGTAGCAACAGCCGGTAGAATCCCGGAACGGGAAAAAGATGAAAATTGAAATAAAGACCAATATATGCCTAACAAGTCATAATTAGACCAAAAATGTTAAAGTTAGAGTCTTGGGTGTTTCAGGGTAGAAATTTGATAACCGTTCAGAGAAAAATTACACCGGGTGTCATTAAATGACAGAAAGTCACTTAATGACATGGCGAAAACCCTAGATATATAAGAAGACTTTTCCCCTTCCCTTCCCATCAGCATCCCCTTTCACTCTCTCCCTACCTTTCTCTTTTAAATTCATGTTCTTGGTTCTAAATCCTTGAATATTTCATGAAGGCGGGTTCTTGGTAAAAAAAGAAGAAGCATTCTTGGTAAGTAAAGGTTGGATCTTGATCGGAGCCATCTTGTTAACATGTCCATAATAATTATATGTTGATAATGATGTTGTAAATTATTAAAAATGGGGTCTTGATGGTTAAATGTGTGGTAGAGCCACGCTTAACCTTTGGCTAAGTGAGTATGCGGAAAATGTTTTGACTTTTTCTTAAATTCAATTATGACGTCATTATAATTACCAAGTTGCATTACTCAATTTATTTTCAAAAATATCGCCTGTATATGATTGCAAAAGACATCTAACTGAGATACCTCATATTCATATATAATAAGTTTCTATGTTATTACAACTCGAACATAAAATTCAACATAGTCAAACGTGGCATGGACAACCCCATGCTCACACAAACAAGGCAACATAGCCAAATAAGTCTCAACATAATATTATTTAAATGAAACAAAAAACATAACAGCAATAAACACAGTCCAGCATCAGCATATCTGCAACTAACTAAGTCAGCTCCGGCCTCCTGCCGCCTGAGGTTTCAACCCCAGCATTACCTGAACCTGAAATGATGCCCCAAACGTGGGGTGAGATCTCTAACAAGAAATCTCAGTAAGACAAGGGGTCCTCAAGGAACTTCCACCCCAAGCTCACTTACATGTGTAATATAAGTTTTAAAAATAGTTTACAATATAAGTTATGAAAACAGTGCAATGCAACAGATAATCATGTAATGTGTGTCAAATCAATTCTACTGGCCAGAGAAATGCAGGAAATACGTCTATATCCTACAGATAGTGCAAGACGCTACTTGCACCCACCCACAGCCCCACCATATTGTATGACGCTACATACTCAGACTTGCCGTCTAGGTGGAACAACACATACATATTAAAAGCCATTGCACATAAAAACTTAAAACAGTTCAAATATAAAAGCATGAAAGCACAACATGCATATAAACCATCCCCCCATGGGGTATGGTGGAACCACACGGTGGCTAAACCGAGGACACGAAAGCTTACTTGTACCCGTATGCCCCTCCGACTCGAACTCGGTATCACAAGGGTCCACACCACAAATAGAATCCAATGCACTCACAGATCTGGTTCAATGACCATCATAGTATCAATATACATATTCAAAAATTCCAAAAAATCGGGTATTATTTTCTCTTTCATTTCGAACCTGGAGATCTTTTTTATAACATATCATTTAACTTATTTAATTTTTGATAATTATTATTTTATAAATATATATATATATATATATATATATATATATATATATATATATATATATATATATATATATATATATATATATATATATATATATAACGAAAGAAAGCATACGCAAATGAAAACTAAACGAAATTACTCCCTGGGTAATCGAAAGCATGCTCCCTGGGTGGGTAATAACATTGATACATATATATATTATTAGAAAAAGTAAGCCATCCATATTATAATTTGTTCCAGGAAGTCATTAAAAATAAACATCTACATTTTAAAATATATTCTGTTCGGAAACGTGCATATATATATATGAAACAATTTGGACCAACATGAATGCACAAAATGCATTCCTCACAGTGAACGATTTCTTGTAACAAAAGTGCAGAATTTCCATTGTGAAATCACGCAAATCGAGGCATTCAAAACATGAAAAATGACAACACAAAAGGCCATCTATAGAGGAAGTTAGCGCACACCGATTTCACAAATGGTATTTCAACAGTAATATATAACAATAATTTACAAAGGGGATAATTAAATTACCTAGGATTCTTTTTTTAGAACAGAAAAATGAAAGCTTGAGAGGTTTAGAAAGCACCGAGATCTTCAACAATGAGTTCTCGTTCAACACAAGTAAAGCTTCAACGGATGGATGGTGTTTCAATGGAAGGGAGGAAGAAAAGATGGAGGCTTTCCTAGAGAGAAAGCTAAGACCCCAAAAACTCCAAAGGGAGCCACTCTCAGCCGCTGAGTTTTAGAATAGAAGCTAGGGTTTTGATTTCTTTTTCTATTTATATTGTCGCTTAAGTTAAATTAGTAGTATTAGTTTAATTAGTTCCGCTCTTCGTTAAACTCTAAAATTTTAGATTCTTAACCTAGATATTTTTCTAGGAATTTTCATATATTTATTTTATTTTTTCGCAACACTTTTCTGGTACGCGTTTTTCACGCTGACAGTATTAGTTCTGAAGCTAGTTCTCATTATTTTGACTTCAAACTTGATATTCCAGTCCTAAATATTAATTTAGGAATATTCATACACTTATAATAATTTTCTGGGATACTTCACCGGTACGCATTTATACCGAGTAGCAGAACCGGTATCTGCACTCTGCGTCAGAAAAGCGACTTTTAGCATTCTTATTCACCCAACATAATTATTTAAACCTCACAATAATTATTAGGGTAAATTTTGGAATTATCTCCTAATTCTAATATTTATTTAATTAATTTTCTTAATTAACGGTGCGGGTTCTTACAACAATGGAGTGTTAAAATCAGTCATTATAAGATAAAATAGAGAGAGAACCATTTCAGAAACTTCACAGGAGAATTGAGGAAGGAGAAATCTTTGATCATTCTACGATATGTCCTTCATATACCATTCGGTCCAGCTGAGATTTTGTTGGTATATTCCCGACTCGTCATTCTTCATATCCGACGGTGGATTTTCTTGTTGGAGGTCTGTAGCATCACCAGAAATTCCAAACCAAAGTGGTTTATGTGTATGAGTCTACTGTAGGCAACGATCTTGAGAGATTTTTTTCTCTTAAGTTCACTGTTGGATCGTGCTGAATAGTTTAAGCAAGGGTTATACTCATTATACTTCATATATAACTGTCAGTTTGTCGATTGGAGCTCTCAAAAGGGATTCGTGCAACTGCAAACATAGGATGTCAGTATTCCTGCTCTAATTTCAGATAATGAGGTACAAAAGGGAATATCTCTTTACTCAATCATTGGATTATCCTCAAAATTAGTCAGTGCCCTCCTATCTTGTATTTAACTAACTTGACCGTTGTAATTTTGGAGTTGTTATTCCTGGTAGTTAGAATACATATTGGAAAAGAGCTTGTTTCTATGTATACCTCTTCAGTTTTTCGTATAACTTGTTGTTGAGTTATTTATTTAATGTTACCGTTGGGATTGTGTTGTCTCTATATATTCTTCAATTGTTTACATATTCTGGATTTATGCAAAAGGACATCATTTAGAACGTGCAATTGTACGAGTGTGAGTGAGAATAAGAGGGAAATATCTGAAATAGACACGCTCCATCCACCCTTATCGTCATCACTGTACAACCGAATGAAAAGTGACACTTATATATATAACTTTGAATGTGTTTAAGTAGCATTTTTATTACAAGAGTAGAAGAGAAATCAATCACGACAAGATAAAAGAGAGAAAATCCTTTTAGAAAATAGGCTAATTTAAGAAATGAAGAAGAAGCCTTTGATCATTCTTCGATATCTCCTTCATATACCGCCGAATCAAGCTGAGATTTTGTTGGCATATTCTTGACTCATGATTATTCATATCTAACGGTGGCTTTTCTGATTGGAGGTCTGTAGCGTCACCATAAATTCCAAACTGAAGTGGTTTGTGTGCACTATTTTGTTGTAGGCAGCAATATTGAGAGAAGGTTTTATCTTAAGTTCACTGTTGGATCGTGCTAAAATATTTTAAGCAAGGGGGTTACACCCATTATACTTTATATCTAACGGTCAGTTTGTCGATTAGATCTCTCAAGATGGATTCGTGCAACTACAGTCTGAAAGGGCAGTGGTCTTGGTTTTTTGTTTCTCAATAGAACTTTATATAGTGATGAGGAAACAGAAACATAAAACACATGTATATATTATTAATTTCTATTTTCTCTTGATATAGCCTCACACGGGGCCCACATATTTTCATATCAGTATAAGTGATCAAGTTATCTTGTACAATATGAAAAACATTAACCTCAAACACACACATATATAATTTTAAATCTTGGTAATCCTATGTATAACACCTCATAATTCTAAATTAAATAATTAAAGTGTTAAGTAAGAAATTAAGTGAAGGATTAGTGAAAATCCCAAAGATTAGGCCAAATACAAAGAAAGGGCAAAACGGTAATTAGCCAACACGCAACCCTAGGAAGATAAAAATTGAGCAGAAGGTCTCAGATGATAAAAATAAGCCTGGAAATGGATTCAGAATGAAAAATTGAGTGGATAGGCAAGTTTCAGAAAAATCAGTGAATAGTGTTTTTCGCGGGTAAAAATACCGCATTCAGATTGCACCGTAAAACGTGCCAGTGGAATTTTGAGCTCTAGGTTTCAAATATTGATTTTAAATGGTCCATAGAAATAGGAAATATGATTTCTGATAATATTTGAGGGATTTAAGTCAATTTGTGGAAGTTTGTCAACGGAGCGCGTTGTAACTTAAAGCAATATTTTTCCGAACAACCGGAAAGCTCCAAATTTATCTGAGGGAGTAAAATTAAAGGATTTTGTTAAGATGGAAAATTATAATTTCTCATTAGGTTTTTAAATTGTGAATTTTAGTGATTATTGGAGGGAAATTCGGGTGAGTTTTAAATCACGTGGGATCCGGTACCCACTTAAAGTCAAATAAACTCTTATGAATCACTATTCATTCTCTTCCCATTTACGTTTTTTTCTCCCCACAACCGTGCAACAGCCCCATTTTCCCTCATTTTTGGGCAAATCTTCCTCCTCCCCTAAACCAAGCTATACTCAACCAAATTCAACAAAGTTTGTGTTGAATCTTGATGGAAAACACCTTCTAAACACATTGGTACCACTCTTGAGCCTTGAAACCGCGTATTTGGAGAGATCTGGGCAAAAATCAGATTCGAAATCTTGGTGAAAATTGTGTTCTTGGAGCTTTTAAATGCTCCAATGGTGGAGTATACTTAGGTGGAGCCATATACCGTACAATTGGGTGAGTTATTTCAACATTTCATTGGTTGAGTTTTGATTATGGACCCTAAAGAGGGATTTTGTGATATGTGGTGTTAGAGAGCTCAAATGGAAAATGTCTATTAGATGATAATGTCTTAGAATGATGTATTAATGGTAGAAATGCAATGAAAATTTTAAGCGAAAAAAATGAATTTTAACTTAGAAAAAAAATTGGTGCATGAAGTGGATTTTTGAGTTTTGGTGTTAATGTGTGTTATAGTGAATTGTAGTGTGATTATATGATGATATGAAGTGATTATGTGAGTGGTGGACCATAGGGATTGAGTGGAAATCCTTGGTTTGGATAACCAAGATTCGGCCATTTATGTATAACTGAGCAAATTGATGTTTTAGAACACTTTGGTGTTGTGTTGTGTAATGAAAAAGTTATTAGATGGGTTGTGTGGTGATTGACATGTGGAAGAATCAATGTAAAAATAATAAGTGTTGAAAGTGGCAAAATGTTCCTAAAGTGCAATATTTCGTAAAATGTTGCGTAAAAGTCGTAAAACCGAAAAACGACGATTGAACTAGCCTTTGAGGGTAACCTAAGTAAGTGAAATAAAATGAGAAAAAAAATTTAGAAAAATAAAACCCAAAATAACACTATGTAGGCCGAACCCTTAGTGGAGGGGAGAGGAAATCTGACGTTTTCGCGTTTTGACGTATTTTGACTGAAACTGACGGTTGTGCATGGTTGTACAGGTTGTCGTACGTGGATATAAACTTGGAACAGTGAAACAGTGGATTGCCCTTGGTCCTGGATCAAGTGGATTAAGGTAAGTGATGTGGTTTACATATGATATGTTGAAATTCATGAGTGGATTCAAAGTTCTAAGTGTGTGGAATGGTCCTCTGTGTAGGCGTTCCCTGTGTATCAAGCTATAAGTGGAGTTCTGCGGAGCTCAGTGGACGGGTAAAAAGAAAGGTAACCTCTTGGTACTGGGGCTTGTTCCCCTTTTGTGTTCCACCTTGCTAGTTGATGGCAACGGTAGGAAGTGTGTATGAGTAGTGTAGAACAGCATGAGCATGCATATGCATTATCACAGTGGGTACTTATGTACCAGATCTCTGGCCAGTAGATATTTTTAGCCTTCGGGCAAGTGTTTCCGGACTGCCACTGGATAGGTCTCCGAGAGGGAGTTCCAGTTGACCCAGGGTCGTGGTGTGTTATCCGGATAGGAGCACACTAGGTTGTCTCGGGTGTATATGGTTGGAAGGGGTACCTTGGTGGGTTGTTCTATGAACACGTCAGGGGTAGTACCCATAGGCGTATAGCCGAGGACATGGCATGGTATTGGTAGCTACCATCCCGCATGTCGTAGTTGTTCTGATATATTCCTCCTTTCTCTAAATCCCTTGCTTTATCCCGTTTTATAACAGTGGTGTTGTTTTATATTATTGATATACATCGAAGTGAACCATTGGGCGGAGTTTTCTCCAGAACCTCTTGGTTACTGAGATATATCTGTATATCTCACCCCGTCTCGAGGCATTATTTCAGGATGTACCAGTGGATATGGAGCAGCGGGCGAGAAGCCCGCATGATGACGAGTGGAGCAGTGGTGTATAGTTTAGCTATCATGTCATTTTAGTTTATGGATTTATTTGACAAGTGAAGTGTAATATGTAAATATTTGTAGTTTAAAGTGAAAGTTGTAAATGTAAATGTAATCCAGTGTTGTAAATGTACCATGGATGTATGTAATATGATGGTAGGGCTTTAGGCCTATTGTAGGTTTATGATTATCTGCATTATGATTTATGCATGAAATTGATGTTAGTGATTGAAACTATAAAGGATTGAAAGTAAACTGCTTATGTTTTGCGTGTATATTGTATGGGGCTGTAAGTGCCCCAAGGCGTTGTTGGACCTTGTGTGTGCCACCCATTGGATTTTGCTGGATTTCAGGTGTATTAGTGGTGTTAAACAGGTTATGCAAATTTGGGGATTTTAGGAAATACAAAGGAAACTCTGGCGAATTTTCTGTAGAATTGGCAGTTTTTTGGTGAACTTCGGAAGAGCGTATCTCTCTCCATAGTGGTCCGATTGGGACGTGCTATACGCCATTTTGAAGCTTAAGATGTCCCCTACGTTGTGTCAAAAGCCTAGGATCATTGGTGGTGTGCGCAGCCCATGGGGGCCGTTGTCACGTACTGCCCTGTTTCTCTCCTGTTTAGTGGGCAGATTTGTGGTAGTTTTGAGAAATTAATTCCCGCTTCGTTACTTTGTCAAATTAAGCGTACAATATATCAAATCGAAGTTTGAGGTGTCTAGTTTATGTTGTAAAAGTTTGAGAGTCATTGGATGGGCGGTTAGGTGCAGTTTATTCCATGAAGTTTGGATGTTTTAGGCTGTTTTGGAGTTGGTAGGCAATGTTATTTGTCCAACTTCAAACGGCGATAACCGGAGATCACGAGCTCAGAATCGAGTGTGTGATAGCTTGTTAGAAAGTTAATTGAATAAGGAAAAAATATAACCTGAATTATAAGTTTGGATTTTTGTTTGAGTTCGTGGAAAAACAGATTGGCAAATCCTGTTAAGTGGTAAAATCGTAAAAAGTGAGGAATTGGCTAAGCGAGTTTATGGGAACCCCTTAGTATCTTGTATGTGATAAAATAAAGTGTATAAATAGTTAAGAAAGTCTTCCACTATTGTTTCAGTTACGGTCACAGCTTTTTATTATTACGCTTTTTATACTTTTACTGTTCGCGTAATAATCGGAAAAAGTTTATTCTCATTTTTATAAATGAATTGTTGTGATTGTAACTGCGCTTAATATCATAATTAATGTTAACAATACCGATACGTAACGGGCTGTTACACTATGTTTACCAAAAAAAAAGTTGGCTAAATTTTTAAATTTAGAAATTTCTAAGTCATTTGCGAGGGAAAGTAATTAAGTTTGGAGATTTCTTATAACCATTATGAGTATAAGACTCACAAGATGAAATGATATTTGCTTTGATTTCAGCTACAGAAAATTATGATTGTCCATTTTTATTTAATTATATTAATATTTTTCTATTTCACTATAATTGTGAATTTTATTATTAAAATAATTTTTATTATTTAATTTTTGATATATATATATATATATTTTTATAGTCTTTACTCTTATTATTTTTTATTATTATTAATATTATACCCTATATGTTCTATTTTTTAATTTAATATTTTTCTTTTTGTTTTCGTATTCTGTAGAAATTTTTTCTTTTGTAAATTCTATTTTATGTTTTAATGTATTGTCACAGGTGTTAAGTTAGGTTAAAAAATCTCTCTCTTTTCCCTTTCGCTCTCATTTTCACTACATCCCTCCAATTTCTCCTCCCACTCACATTTCCCTCCTTTGAGAAGAGAGTTCCCTCCTTTCACTCTCCAGTTGTTTGGCTCTGTCTGGTTTCTTAGGGTCTATTCGGTCTTCAAGTGGGTCTCTCTGGTGGTCCGTCCGGCGTTCACCTATTCCAAGGTAATAATATCTATATTCATAGTTTTCATAGACGACGCCTTTAATTTGTACTCCACAATATCTGATTCTTTTTCACTTTTCCTCTCTGCAAGGTGCTCTCTTCGTAACTATCGTGTCCCGTGGCAGTGACCCCTTTCTCAACCAATTGATACTAGTAGTTTCTTGTTTTATTATCAATTTGGTGATATTGATGCATTGTGTCTACTTCGTGACTTGAGCAAAGCTGATTTTTGCAACTAATTGAGCTTTTTCAATTAAGGTGCATATCTTTTTCTGATATATACTTGTCCTGCATTAAGCATCGTGGTTCTCCCCTTCCATGCGCAAGTCCCTAGTTGGGGCAAAGTTCCAATTTGTGGGGAAACCTCAAATTGCCAACTATGAACTTATTATATGGCAGTTTACGTCATATTAGATTTATAGTGTTTTGTGGATATTAGGAATGTGTCATCCATACTCAAGATGGGGTGAATTGAGTATTACAAAATTTTCGCAAAAGCCCCCTTGTAGTTTCTAAATAATCATTTCAAGCAAACTTTGATATGTGGAAAGCTAATCAATACATTCAGATAATCCATAATATATAATATATCACAATTATAGAACTTATACTAGCACATACATGATATCAAAGAAGTAATTAAAGTGCTAGAAATAAAGAGTTTGGAGTTTAGAGAATTGCTAACACAATATATCTTGGTTCGGTCACCACCACTTGTGACCTACGTCCAGACTGAAGCCGCTCGATCAACTCTTTCACTAATGGTCAAGCTTCAGGGGTGCTTGACAAACCTTTACAATCTTCCAAGATTTCGGGTTCTTGGATACCTTACAATCTCCAAGTTTATGGATACTTGGTAACCTTACAATTCTCTCCAAATTTACTTAGGTATTTGGCTACCTCTCAAACAATGGGTCTCACAACCCTCTCAACTCAAGAATAAAAGAAGAGAAATCTTAGGAAATGAATATACACTCTCAAAGTGTGGATATACAACTCGAAGCACTATGGGTATATGGATTTTCAAGATATAAGCTCAAATATATTTGATCATTAAAAGATATGAAAGAATATGCAAATGATAGTGTAGAAGCTCTCAAATCATCCTTATAATGGGTAGGAATGGTTATCTTTTTATTTTAGAGTCTTAAGGAATGTATTTATAGTGTTTCCATTGAAAACTAGTCGTTTATAGCCGTTTTATGCATTATGCCCAGTAAGTATTCGAATACTTTTCGTGTGGTACTCGAATACTTCATTTATAGCCGTTTATAGCTATTATAGGCCTTTTTCCCAGCAAGTACTCGAATACTTTTCGTGTTGTATTCGAATACTTCATCAGGTATTCGAATACTTTATTGATAACAAGAACACTGTTTCGTATTTTGGGCATAACTTGAGTTATACTTGTCGGATTGATGTGATCTTAGTCTCGTTGGAAAGATAAAAGAAAGAGCTACAACTTTTATGAAGAACACTAGATCCAAATACATCATCTTAGATACGAAAAGTTATATGTAAGGCAGCAGCAAAATTAAGCAACAGATTTTAGGTTCAAATGTGTTCTAGCTTGCTTCCAACCACTTTTTGTGAAAGTTCTTGACTTGATAAATATGTTTTGAAGTTATAAAATATGTCAAGGACCTTTCTCTTGGTTTTTTAAAATTTCTTTCAAGTATATAAAGATTATGATTATGCAATTTGAAAAACACGTTTACTTTGAAAAAAACTTTGAGCTCATGCAATGCAATCTATCATATACCCTCACATATATTCTAAGTCCTAAAGATATATTCCAAATATGATTTTAGACTTAGCTTTATGTCTTGTGTCTTGGATATTTTCTTGAACTTGATGCTTTGACTTGTTGGATATGACAATGCTTGACACTTTGTTGGTTTTGATCATTTTTCACCATGGTTATGATATTGTGCTTCTCATAGATGTTGTCCATGGCTATTTGTCTTTAATCTTGGCATTGCTCTTGATCCAATGATTTTGCCACTTTGATATGACATCACTCTTCTTGTGTGGCTACATCATACATCTTCAATATCCACATATGGTTGATGTTTTTCGCTGTTGATCAATGCACTTCTCTTTTTGTTGTTGCCACTTTGTTATCATCAAAACATACATTGTATCTACAATATCCCCCTTTTTTATGATGACAAACTTAAAATTGAGAAACGGTTAGTATAACAAATATTCTCAAATAATGTATATGATTCTCCCCCTCAATTTATGAATGGTTCAAAACATTATAATTATGCAAGTTAAGCATTACAAACTAAGATATATGTATATGGTGGAAGAATATAATTTTCTCAATTTTCATATTTTTCTCCACCTTTGGCAACACCAAAAAGCATAAACCAAAATAAGCATAAAATTCCATTTTCCACACTTGTTATTGAGAAACAAAACAATAATGTCAAAGCAACTATCAATGCTCTCCCTTAATCCATGAATGGTTTCAAAGATGAAAGTGTGAGAATTATAGGTTCAACAAACATCATTTTTACCTTTTTAGTGCATTCTCCATATTTCATCTTTGTTTTTACCATTTCTCCATATGTTAGGTAGAAGTATATTATATTTTCTCAATTGGCACGTATTCTCCCCCTTAGGCAACATCAAAAGGAATTAAATAACCAAGGCATATAATAGAGCATCCAAATGATTCAAGTAAGTGCAAATATGCCATGGAAGTGGATTTAAACCTCGAAGTGCTCAATATATCATAAATCCAATACAAATGATCCATACAAGTCAAGATACCCAATATGGGCATATAATCCAAGTATATAGCCAAATTGCCATAATATCTAGGAAACAAAATCAATAAAGTAAGAGATATCAAGACAAATGATTGCTCTGATTTTTGCTAGCGTACAAGTATATGTGTAATAAATACAAAGTACATTGGAACGATTTGGATTTGATCGATTTTTCATTAACCAAACCAAAAACCGGTCCAATTCGATTAAAGTATTCCTTTTTTATTTCAATTTTTGATTTTCGATTTTTCGGTTCAATAACTGTGATTTGAATCGATTTGGATTGGTTGATAAACATTCGTATGTGTGAACAATATTAAATATGCATGATTTATAATAAATACATTTTTTGGAAATGAAAAAAGTGTTATCAAAATTTTTTATTACAAAAATTTCTTTTAATTATAAAAATATTACATTTTTAAAAAGAATAATTTCGAAAAACATAACCGTTATTATGCACATCCTTATATACCTGCATAGAATAATATGGCAATAATATACATAAAAAGTTGAAATCTAAATCATTACTTGTTGAACCTAAATAAAACAATAAGATTGTTCGAAGGAAATACCTTATAACACCTCGCATTTCTAAAACATGTATTAATATAGTAAAAATGGATTAAAGGGTAAGATTAGTGAAAATCCTGAAATTAGAGTCAAAATACAAAGGAAGGGTAAAACGGTAATTAGCCAAACACGTAACACTAGAAAAGTGAAAATGAGTAAGAGGTCTCAAATGGGAAAACTAACCCTGAAAATGTATTCAGAAAGAAAATGTGAGTGGTTAGGCAAGTTTCTGAAAATTCAGTGAATAGTATTTTTACCGGATAAAAATACTGCGATACAATTGCACCGTAAAGCGTGTCAAATGAATTTTGAGCTCTAGGTTTGGATATAAGTTATAAAAGGTACATAGTACTAGGAAGTATGATTTCTGGTGAAAATTGATGGAAATTAGTGTGTTTGGGGAAGAGTGCCTATGACGCGCATAACAGCTTAAAACTATTTCTTTGAACGACCGGAGAACTCTGGATTCATCTGATCAAAGGAAATTAAAGGACAACGATTAATGTTAAAAATTATAATTTCTAAATAGTTTATGAATTTGTAAACGTTTAGTGGAATATGCGGGAGATTTGAATTGATTTGAATGGCGTGAGGTGGCAGTGGTACCCACCCCACTTAAGTTATAACATGACATGTGGACCAAGGGCACTATTCACTCATCCCTTTCCCTCTTTCTCTCTCCAAAGCCACGGCCTCCATGGGAGAAGGAGCAAGTTTGCTCGAAAATCTCCTCTGCTCCAAACTCACTCAAATATCCTCCGAAGTCCAACTTCCACTACATCAAACTTTAAGTAAAGGACCTTCCAAGCACAACCATGGTGGTTTTAACCCTTGAAACTCAGTGATTTGAGAGAAAATCCACAGCCAAACCCGCGGCCGTTTGAGGAATTTTGGAGTTCTTGGAGTTGATTGATCCTCCAATGCTTTGGTATGTTGTGGAGGAGCCCTAGGCCTAACTTGTGAGTAAGTTTCAACACATTTTATTGGTTGAATCGTGAATTTGTATTTTGGTGACCTAGAGCTTGCATGCTTGATTGATGTAGTTAGAGAGCTCAAATTGAAATTGTGTATTAGACAAACGCGGCTTAGAATGATGTTTCAGAGTGATTGATGTCATAAAAATTATTGATGAAATTGGATGATAACATAGGAAATTTGGTGTTGAAATGTCGTGACTTTATGAAATTGATGTGTTGAATGATTGTGTAATTGAGTTGTGGAATAGTTGTATGAGTTAATTATAGGATTTTAAGATGTGTGGAAGTGTTGAATTGGATTGAATAACCTTTAGTTAGTGAGCATGAACATTTCGGCCAAGTGAGGGAAATTGGGGATTTTAGGTTGTGAAATTATGTGATTGATGTGTTGTAGTGTTAAATGGTATTTGGATGAGTTGTGTGTTGAGTTGATGCATAGAAAATTAAGGAAAAATACTTGGAGTGTGTGTGATGTGTATTTGAACCTAGAATGGAATAATTGGAAAAATGGTGTTGTGATTGTGTAGGATGGAAAGTGAGACCTAAAATGGTGTTGTTGTAGCCTTAGGATGCTAAAGAAAAATTAAAAGAAAATTTAGAAAAATATTTTGTAAAAATGGCCTATGTTGGTCGAACCTATGTGTTGGGAGGGGGGATTTTTGGTGTTTTGGAATCCTGTTGATTTCACCCTGTACTGATGATCCTTGCGTGATCATTGTAGGTTGCCTCCCTCGAATTTGAACTCGGAACCGTGAGCTTGGTGGGTTGCCTTGGGTCCCAAACCAAAGGGATTTTGGTAAGTGGTCTTGAACCTATGCATGTATAAGTGATAAACTTGCATATATCTTGGTTGGTTGAAATTGAAATGGAAATGGCCTATGTGTAGGCATTTCTGGTGAACCAAGCTCGGTGATACTGTGAATTGGAGCGATCAAGCGAAGGAGATTGTTCAAGTAATCCCTTGGTACTGGGGTTTGATCCCCGTGTGTGCTCCATCATGCCCGTTGAGGGTAGTGGTTGGAGGTGTATGTTAGTAATGTAGTATAACATGTTCATGCATTGTTGTATGTTTTGTGGTACATAGGATGTACCGAGTCTCTGGCCAGTAGACAGTTGCCTTTGGGCGTTACGGACTTCCACTGGATAGGTCTCCATGAGGGAGTTCCAGTTGACCTGGGGTCGTGGTGTGTCATCCGTAGAGGAGCACACTAGGAAGTCTCGGGTGGATATGGATGAAGGGTGTCTTGGTTGATGTTCTGGGAACACTCATTGGTTTGGAATCCGTAGGCTATATGCCGAGGCCACTAGGCCGGATGTTGCGTGGTATTGGCATCGACCATTCTAGCTTCATCTTATTTTGTTCCCCATGCTTCCCTATTTCACTAAATCCCTTGCTTTATCCCATTTTAAATGTTGTATTATATTATTGATATGCATCGAGTGAGTCATTGGGCGGAGTATTCTCCAGAACCTCTGGGTTACTGATATATATCCGTATATCTCACCTTTTGGGTATTTCAGGTAGTGGTGCTGGGGCGGCGGCAAGAGGCCCGCATGATGAGATTAGACATAAAGTCATTTTATATTTTGTGGCCATTGGGCCTAGGTTAGAATTATGACATGTACATTGCATGTGAGTCAGAATTATCATCATTGTTCATGTCTCATTTTGTCTAAGTCTAACCATTATTCATCATGATGTATTTTGATGGTCCATTATGTATATTTGGAGAACTATTGTAATATTTGTAAATAAGCATTGTAAATTGTACTAATGGAACCTTGTGTAATATGGAAGTATGCTATGTGATGAAAGGGCAATAGGCCTATTCTAGGATTTGGTTATGTTTTATGTCAAGAAAAATGCATGCAAAGGAATTAAGGTGATTGAAATGATTTAAGGTTTTATAATGAAATTATCGAATTATAAAGTAAGCTTATGGATATGAATTGTGAAGGGTTGTAAGAGCACCAAGACATTGTTGGTCCTTGAGTGCCATCCTTGTCTATTTGGTACATTTGAGGCTAGTTATGCACTTTTACAAAAGTGAAATTTATTGGAAAAATAAAAGAAACTCTAGTGAAATTTCTAGAAATTGACATATTTTGAGTGAACTTTGGGAGAGCATATCTCCCTCCACAAAAGTCCAATAGGGACGTGCCATACACCTTTTTAAAGCTTGAGATGTCCTCTACCTTGTGGAAAAGTTTTAGGTCCATCTGATTTATACGCAGACCTGTATGAGCCAGAAAACAGGGACTGTTCAGAACGCCCCTGCACTTGGGGCTGTCTCTGCCAATTTTTGGGAAATTTATTTCCGCTTCGTTTCTTGCTCAAATTAGGTGCATGATATGTCAAATTGAAGCTTGAGGTGTCTAGTTTACTATAAAAATTTGAGAGCAATTGGTAGAGTGGATTTTCCAGAATCGTTGATGGAGTGAGGGCTGTTTGGAGCCCTCTTTGAGGTTGGCTGGTAGATTTGCTTGTCCAACTTCAAACGGTGATATCTGCAGCAAACGAGAACTTTATGACTCGTGTGATAGCTTGTTAGAAAGGTAATTAAGTCTAGAATAACATACTAAAATATGAGAGGTTCACGACATGTGGATTCTCCGCAGTAATTAAAACACCGAACCATGTTCGGATAGGTAGAAAACGTAAAAGTGAGATATTAGCTAAGTGTGTTTATGGGAACCCCTTAGTAGAGCTGTCCAAAAGACCCTAACCCCATGGGCCACCCCTTGAGCCCTCATTTTCAGCCCTCCCAATTTTTAACCCTCATATAATAGGTTTATTTCTCAGCCCATTTTTTTTGGCCCTCATTTTTTTGGGGTTAAAGAAAGGTCAACCGCGGGCCATTTTTCTTTGTGTCGATCTTCTTCTCCCTAAACCTAATTTCTCTTTGTGTCGATCTTCTTCTCCACCAGCCTTTTTTTTTTCTTAGTTCAATCTTCTTACTGTGTCGATCTTCTTCTCTTAGTTCTTCTACTTCACAAAGTTTGTTCGACTCTCTTCTTCTCAACACCACCACCTTCATCAATGGCAGCAACCACAGTAGCAATGGCCATGATCAACGCAAAGTGCTTGAGCGCTGGTTCACCAAAGTTCCCCAACCCCACCAAGCTTATCACATCAAAACCAACCTCCCTCCTATCCCTTCAGAACCTACCAAATGGCCTGGCCACGAAAAAAGAAACTGAAAACACTAAACTTTCCACTTCCATAGCAGGGACAGCAATAGCAGGAGCAATTTTCTCAACCCTTGGAAGCTGTGACCCCGCTTTTGCTGCACAGCAAATAGCTGAAATAGCAGAAGGAGATAACCGTGGCCTGGCACTGTTGTTACCCATAATTCCAGCCATAGCTTGGGTTCTATTCAACATTCTGCAGCCAGCACTTAACCAAATCAACCGCATGCGTAGCACCAAAGGGGTTATCATTGGGTTGGGTCTTGGTGGGTTAGCAGCTTCAGGGTTGGTGTCAGCACCAGATGCATCGGCTAGTGATGGTATATAATTATTATCAATAATCAAGCCAACTTTATTGTGTCTATCTGTTGATGTGGTTACTGTTAATCACATATCTGTTTGTTTACGGTGGTGGCTAGACTTTTATCCTCTTCTTGCTGATGAAGACAAGCCAATTGAATGTACACAACTACCTGTTAAAAAATGGTGCAGAATATTTTTTTAATGTGGCCCGCGGGCTGGCCCTAACCCGTTGGATTATATGAATTTTTGGCCCGTGCGGGCCGGTTAATATGTAGGCTGTTTGACCCTGTGGGCTTTTTGGCCCTGGCCCGCGCGGGCTAGGGCCTAACGGGCCGGGGTGGCCCGTTTTGACAGCTCTACCCCTTAGTGACTTGAGAGAAGTATTTTATGATATTTAGACATTTTAGATTATTATTCCGCAAAGATTTATTAGTTACGGTCACAACTTTTATTTATTACGCTTTATTGTTATTTTAAATGCTCGCGTAATAAAAAGAAAAAATTTACTCATATTTTTATAAATGAATTATTGTGATTGTAACTGCACTTAATATCATAATTAATATTAATAATACCGATGTACAACTGCCTCTTACATATCTTATCATCCAAATACGGCCTAGACCAAACTTCAAACAGCTCACGCCTACGTTCTCCAAGAATTTCTTGATAAGGCTCACCTGACATGCTATTAACAATTTAAAACTACAATCATATTACTAAAAATTGCTTCTGAACTCATATAAACGTTGTTTTTGGATAAATCTACTTAAAAAAAATACTTTTATGATATAACATTTTTTTTAAGAAATTATTACTCTTTCTAGAATAAAAAAATAAAGGGAAATGCATCCATAATATTGTAGAAATCAAGATTTTTATCATGTTAAGAAAAGACAAATCAATTTATTGAATAAAGTGTCTCATCACTATTTTTAATATTATATATATCTTGTCTTTTTCTTGACATGATAACAAAACTGATTCCTACAACACGAGGGATATAATCCCAAAAATAAAACATAAAATTCTTTTTTAGTTTTTAAAAAAATACTTATTAATCCTTGAATTAAAAAGTACCTTTTTTTTGGTACAGTAAAAAGTACCTTTTCTGTTTATAAAAAGAGTACATTTTCTTTAAAAATAAAAGGATTTTATATTTATTATGTTGTAGGAAAAGTGATTATGTAATGTTATAAAAATTTATTTTGCGTGCCATATTTTTTTATTTTTTTTTATTTTAAAATGTATGAGCCCCATAAAATATTATGTGTGTAAAATAGTTTATTATGTTATGTTAAAGGATAAAATGAAAATCTAAATAAAAAATAGCAAAAATCGTAAATTAACCGCATGATTAATCTAGTTAACAATATGTTAATAGCTTCACCAATTTAATAACCGGATTAATTTCAAGAGGGTAAAAATTTCTCCGGTCAGTCACTACAGATAAAGTTATCTCCATTGAACTCAAAATGACGTCGTTTTGAGTGGAAATCAAGATGTTTTTATAATTATAATATATTACACGATTATATTAGTCTTTATCATTATAATTTTTTAATCTTATAACTTAAAGATGACGTCATTTTGAGCTCACTGAATATAATTTTATTTCTGGTGTCCGGAGAAATAATTTTCCCTTTAAAAATATGGGAGAGGTTATACTTACAACAATTTTCCTTTACAACCTCTTACAACCAATATCTTAACCGTTGATTTCCGTCAATCAACGGTTAAGATTTATTGTGAATTAATAATTAATTAATAAATTTTATTGGCAAAAATCTTAACCGTTGATTGGCGGAAATCAACGGTTAAAATATTAGTTGTAAGAGGTTGTAAATGAAAATAGGTTGTAAGTATAACATTCCCCTCAAAATATTAGATTTTACTATAAATTGAGAAGAAGAAAAAAAAAAAAAAAAACAGCGTAGGGTTTTTAGGCGGCACTAGTTTTTTTCGGAACCTTTTTTTCCACCTCGCTCACAGCCTGCTGACATGACATGTATAGTTAATAAACAAATAATTCCTTGTACCAAAAAAAAAAAAAACTAAACTAAACGTTGTCGTTTAACGTGAATCCCTAAACCCTAAAGTCATAAACCTCCATTCCCGCCACTCAGTGACCTGTTGCAGAGTAACCCTAACCCCATGCTGGTAACGTAGCAACTAGATAGCTAGCACTGAAACAAAACAATGAACTTCAGGTTCCAGAACCTTCTCGGAGCTCCCTACAGAGGTGGCAACGCCGTCATCTCCAACAACACCCTGCTACTCTCACCCGTCGGTAACCGAGTCGCCATCACCGACCTCCTCAAGTCCCAAACCACAACCCTCCCAATCCAATCCTCCTCCAACGTCTCCCGCATCGCCGTCTCACCTGACGGCACCTTCCTCCTCGCCGTCGACGACCGCAACCGCTGCCTCTTCGTCAACATTCGCCGCCGCGTTGTCCTCCACCGCATCTCCTTCAAGCACCACGTCGGCGCAGTGAAATTCAGCCCTGACGGCGCCCTCATTGCCGTCGCCGCTGGAAAACTCGTCCAGATCTGGCGCTCCCCGGGGTTCCGCCGGGAATTCTTCCCGTTCGAGCTGGTTCGGACTTTCGCCGACTTCCACAGCAAAATCAGCTCATTCGATTGGAGCCCTGACTCGACCTACTTGATCGTCGGGTCCAAGGACTTAACCGCGAGAATCTTGTGCTTGAAGAAACTGAGTAGTGGTGGTGTTAAGTATAGGCCGTTCTTGTTTTTAGGTCATAGGGATTCCGTTATAGGTTCCTTCTTCGGTGTGGATTCGAAAACTAATAGGGTTTGTAAAGCTTATACGGTTACTAAGGATTGTTATTTGTTTAGCTGGGGTTTCACGAGTGACAATGATAATGCGGGGATGCAGGTGGAAGATGAGGGATCAGAACCGCCTTCTCCGGGAACGCCGGATAGAGATGCGAAAGGGAATTTGGAGAGTGGTGGCAATGATAATGTTAAGAAGAGAAATGAATGTGATATTGAGGATGATGGAGGGTACTTGTTGAGAGGAAAGTGGGAATTGTTGAGGAAGGATGGTTTTATGCAAGCCCCGGCAAGGGTGACGGCGTGCGATTATCATCGAGGGCTGGATATGGTGGTTGTTGGCTTCTCGAATGGTGTTTTCGGGTTGTATCAGATGCCTGATTTCGTGTGCATTCACTTGTTGTCTATATCAAGGGAGAAGATTACCACTGCTATGTTTAATGAGCTTGGGAACTGGTTGACCTTTGGCTGCGCCAAATTAGGCCAGTTGCTAGTGTGGGAGTGGCGGTCCGAGAGCTATATTTTGAAGCAGCAGGGTCACTACTTTGATGTCAATTGTGTTGCATATTCGCCAGATTCCCAACTCCTTGCTACTGGGGCAGATGATAATAAAGTCAAGGTAATTGAATGTTGATCCTTGACAGGCTGCGTTGCACCTTTGATAATGTGTATGTATTGATATTGCATCAATTTGAAAAGTGAATACATATGAAAGTTTTGTAATTCTCTGTTACAGGTGTGGACTGTGTCCTCTGGCTTTTGCTTTGTAACATTTTCTGAACACACTAATGCTGTTACAGCTCTGCATTTTGTGGCAAATAACAATTGCCTGCTTAGTGCATCTCTTGATGGGACCGTCCGTGCATGGGATTTATTACGTTATCGGAATTTCAGGACATTTACAACCCCTTCTTCAAGACAGTTTGTTTCTTTGGCAGCAGATCAAAGTGGTGAAGTGATATGTGCTGGCACTTCAGATTCCTTTGAGGTATCATTTCACACAAATTAGGTGAATTCTGATTATATCTTTTTTTTGTCACCCTTTCTCTTAATGATATGTGTAACAGATTTTTGTTTGGACAATGAGAACGGGCCATTTGTTGGATGTTCTTAGTGGTCATGAAGCTCCTGTTCATGGGCTGATGTTTTCTCCCACAAATGTGAGTTAGCTTCTCTTCTACTGATATTTGCCTGCATTAGTTCCTGTCTTCTTACCTTATGCAGTAATTTTAGTTGGTTCAAATATTCTGTTGCTATAATGTGTACTTACTAGAAATCTCTATGAAGCCATGTTTCATTGTTTGCAATTTTGTAAAAAAACTTTATTATTTTTTATGCCCATAGTATTATCAAATATCAATACTATTGTCTCGAGAGATATGATAATGAAGGGAACTACTAAAGTTTTTATGTTTTTTGTTCTTTATAGTTTTTACATTTGTTATATCATGACAAGAAACTTAGAATCATTTCTTTTATCTGTGTGCAGGCTGTCTTGGCCTCATCGTCATGGGACAAAACTGTTCGATTGTGGGATGTATTTGATGGAAAAGGCGCAGTTGAAACATTTTCTCATACGCATGATGTTTGCACATTAGTTTATCGTCCAGATGGAAGGCAGTTAGCTTGCAGCACATTAGATGGGCAAATACATTTTTGGGATCCAATAGATGGTTTGCTTATGTACACCATAGAAGGTTCTAGAGATATTGCTGGAGGGCGTCGTATGACTGACCGTAGATCAGCTGCTAACTCAAGTTCAGGGAAGTGCTTCACGACCTTATGTTATTCAGCTGATGGAAGCTACATATTAGCTGGGGGAAATAGCAGATATATTTGCATGTATGATGTTGCAGATCAGGTTAGCTTGCACGCACTTCATGTTTCTATTCATGTTGAATTTCACTTATCTATAATTCCCAACATATAAACTGTTAATTGGTTCCAGAAAGCTTCTTCATTTTTGATTCAAAACACATGCCATATACTCTATTAGTTTTTGCTCTCCAGTTGAGTTCAACACATGGTATAGGTTAAACGGGTATGTTTTGGATGTGAGGAAGTTAGATAATTCATGAACATGAAAATTCAGGAAATATTATGCAATCTTTTGTATTTTAATAATTACAATGAAAAAGAATTCTTGATTGAGTTGCACAATTAATTGCTTCTGTAGTGGAAACTGAGAAGAAAATTGTTTGTTGACTCCCAAATGATATTAGTTACAATTGTGTATCTATAGTTATTTTTTATGTAACATATTTTGGCTACGCCGTGTCCTTTGGTTTTAGAAAATTGCCATATCGGTGCTTTCTAGACACTGTCCTTTACTCTTTGATAGAAACCTGGTAAATTGATAAGGAATAACCTCAACAACGAACAGAACACAAACGATTCTTGTATTATTCCACGAGAAACTAGTTACAGATGGATGAGTCATTTAAGAGAATTCTACTCTTCCTTAGCCCTTGCTGAACTACTGTTTCACCCAATACCTGCTTATCCTTCCCTTGTCACACTTAGTTACATATATCCCTCACTTACTGAATTTCCCTCCCATGCTAACTTTCCTACTGCGAGCTGGCACTTCTAGAATATGTCTACGTAACAAACATACCCATAGGCAATCCTCTATTGTATTCTTATTTTTCCTATTATATTCCCGTTTTATAATAGTTGTATCACTCTTATGTGTGTGTCTGTCATCTGCAATGCAAGTTTGTCACCTTTCCTTGGAGCAGCTTTGAGTGTTTTATGAGCACTATCCATGTCCTTTAACTCCAGAGCAATTTTTTGTATTTCAATTTAAATGATTTGTTTTTTCAAGCATAAATAAGCCATAATTCTGTGGCAATGTGTTGTCTTTGCTATTATTGGGTGCATCTGGCTACAGCAGAATGTGTGCATCTTAAAGGATGCCGTCTTCTTAGTACTTACCCATAAACTTGCTTTGTCATAGGTTTATGTTGTTAGCCTATACCTTGTTCGCCTGTGTTGTAAATTATGGGATGTTCATTGTGGATGCATATTTAAAATGGACTGGTATGTCTAAATTGTTTGCACATAATAGTACAGTTCTGATTCTTAATTGGGCTCTCTTTTGTACAGGTATTGCTTCGACGATTCCAGATAACTCACAATCTCTCATTAGATGGGGTGCTTGACTTTTTAAACTCAAAGAATATGACAGAAGCTGGCCCATTAGATTTGATTGATGATGACAACAGTGACATTGAAGAAGGTGTTGAAAAACAAACACGAGGGAAGATAGGATTAGATTTACCAGGTTCCATCCCTAACCGTGGAAGGCCTGTTATACAAACAAAATGCCTGAGGATTGCACCTACAGGGCGGAGTTTTGTAGCAGCAACAACTGAGGGAGTTTTAGTTTATTCTGTTGATGAATCGTTCATATTTGATCCAACTGACCTAGACATAGATGTTACACCAGAGGTACTCGTATATTTGAAGTTAATAACTGTTTCACATTACCTCTTCTTGAAAGAACTAGGGCTTCATTTGCTTCAAAGAAAATAATATTATTGCAGAATCTATTTTCTGGAGGCTTAGGAAACACTTGCTTTGAAAAGAAGAAAACACCTATTTCGTCTTCCATTGATTTCTTGTGTTTGAATTGTTAAGGAGGAAGTTGAGTTTTGCTTGTAAGAAGAGGAAGCATTTTTCCTTCAATAATAGTGTGGGTTCTTTCACGCTGTTAATTATTTTATTCATGACTGCCAACATAAAACTCAAAAAAAAAAAAAAAATTGATTTTCAACAAATTCTGGAAAATGGTAAAATTTCTTCATTAGACAAAGGAAATGAAGAAAACAATTTCCTAGAAATTATTCTCTGGAAGAAAAACGAAACAAATGTCTTTAGAATCTGTTCTTTTTCCCTTTTCAATCATGGAAATTAGGAATCAGAATTAAAATTGAGCAGCTTGAAAATATAGTATATATGATTTAATTTTGCTCCACCTAGCATTATATGATGCTCTTGCTTCATTTCAGTATTTCCTCTTTTGATGTCATTAGTAACTTGGGCTGTCATTGCTGAACAGGCTGTTGATGAAGCTCTTAGTGAAAATCAAACAAGTAGAGCTTTGATCCTTAGCCTTCGCTTGAATGAGGACTCTTTCATCAAAAAATGTATTTTTGCTGTTAGTCCAGCAGATATTCCAGCAGTTGCCACATCAATTCCTTACAGATATATCCAGCGATTAATTGAGGCACTTGCAGATCTTCTAGAAAACTGCCCACATTTGGAATTCATGCTAATATGGTGTCAGGTGTTCTTTACTTGCTCAAATTTGGTTTTATATATATACATATATATATATATATATATAGCTTAGAATTCGAGTGGTTCTATAAAATGATTTTGATCTTTGATATGGCAGGAGCTCTGTAAAGCTCATGGAAATTCTATTCAGCAGAACTCTAGAAATCTGCTCCCATCATTAAAATCTTTGCAGAAAGCAATTACTACAATACATCAGGATCTAGCTGATACATGCTCCTCCAATGAATATATGTTGCGATATTTATGCTCTTCGGCTGCCGAGAAATGACTGTAAGTATTCATGAGTTGGATTTTTGCAGCTTTGAATGTGCCTGCTGAGCATTGTCCAACCTGATTGTATTATTTCTGTATGGTACCTGCTGAGAATCATTCGTATGTAGCAACCTTTGAAGAATCAACCAATATTTTGATATAGCATTGCCGCATTGTACTCACCTTCTAGCATCCTAATGTTTCCAAAGGAATTTATCCTTGAATGAAGTTCCAATTTTTGAAACTGGAAGGTGTGGCATGGCATCCATCAGGTTAGTTTCACGGCCCAATTGCAGCTCTTGAGCTACATAACTTTATAGTTATGCTCTGCAGTGACATTCTGTGTTATACAGTTGTTGTTACAGACTGCATAGGTTCAAGTTGCTGCTTTGATATATCCAGTGGTATGTTCGAATCAAATATTTTAGGAATTATTTGATGAAAATGTTTATAGCCATAATTTTTGTCAAATTTTTTGATAAAATTGACAGGCATATTTGTTGTTTTTTGGATGAGTGGTTGTGTTCGATATAATATAATTTCATCTAAGAATTTCTTGAATTGTATCAAAATTCTGGCTATTTTTTTTGTGTACCATTGTTCTTATTTGATTTATAAATGAATTTTTTTTTTTATGGAAAATGTTAAGAAATAGGAATCAATTTGATTTTAGAACCTTATTTATCCATCCCGGAATGAAAAGCCCGAATTGAGCCTCTGATAAATAAAAGGTTGAGGCACCTTTTATTTGCACGCTATCTGCACTTGGCACAAATAGCTTGGCTTATGTCGATATTAGCTTGATTCAGTTGTGTGCATTAGAAACTTATTCAAATTTAATTACACTTGAGGGCATATGGTTAGTTTTTATATTCGTTTAATTGTTAAGTTATTTATCTCATTTTAACACTAATAAAGTAAATTATTAACACAAAAGTAACTTCATTTATCTTTATTGTGTTAACAAAAATTGGTGTTAACTAAATCAAATTTTAATTTTTTAATGAGTTCTAAACATAAAATGTTTAAATCTAATCAATTCAAACCAAATAACCAATACCCAATTGTAATCATCCCAAACATTATGATAATGAATTAAGATTCTTTAGTAGTTTGGTTACTTTCATATGTTTTGAATTACCTCACGAAAGTTATGAAATCGAGGAAATGAAACTACAAACAAAAATTGGTAATCCGGTTTCCGAGAAAGAAATGGTTAATGTAAGTTTAGCTTATCAATAATAATTTGGTTGGGACTTGCATGCGGGATAGGAGGGATTTTTCTCTTGCAAAGATTAGTTAGTCTCCTCTACATTTAAGTTTTCAAACCTAAGTATTAATTGATCAGTAGTTCAAAAATAATGTACATGTTTTAGAGTTGAATTGAAGCTTTTTATAAAGGTGTATTAATTTTGATTGGGTCGGCCCATTTTTGGATTGCGATTTATTCATGGCGGTTTGTTAGTTTATATTATATTATATTTATTTATATAGTTAGAATTTAAAAAATTTAGTTTTAAATAATTTATTTAATTTAAATAAATTAAAATAAATGCCTATTTTAAACTATTTTGTTTCAAAAAATAAACTAATGACTACAATAAATAAATGCCTATTTTAAATTAACATTTAATTAGACTTAAAAAAGAGAAACTTGCTTACCAAAAAAAGAGAGAGAGAAACTTAATAATTAAATAATTAATTATGTTAATTCTGGGATATAAACCGACCTGTGTTGGGTTAGGCCAATTTAGTTAGGTTAGTCGGACAAATTATTTTTTGCTTCAAATGTTGGTCCAATTTACACACTTTATTGATTTATTTAGGCTGACCAATCACTAGTTTTATTTTAACATCTACTTTTTATTGAATCAAATGTTTATTTTTTAAAATTACTAAAATCTTGCTATAATTTGAAAAGAATAAACATCTATTTTGATTTATAAGAAAATGATTTGACAATATTGTGCAATCTAGTAAAATTATGAAGTCTTGAATTTCAAATAGTTGATTATCGTGCCTGACATTCATTAATTGTTTAGTAACTCTCAAATTAATTATTCAGACAATATTCAGTTATTTTTCAAATAAAATTTTAAGTTTATCAGGATACCAAAAAAAAAAAATTAAGATTATTCCTGAATTGTCTCAATAATCAATTATCTAAACTAGTAATTAATTATCCGGGCTAATAATCGATTATCTAGACTAATAATTAAATATTTTATCCGGTCAGTTACTTGTTTCACCAAGTAATCAATTATTTGTGAGATGCATTGGTTTCCAAACTCTACACATAAAAAAAGGAAGCTAAACTTGCAAGAGCAGGTGTTATTCTGTCTTGTCACTCAATTATTAGGCGTGTAAATATATGATGGCCTATCGGGTCCACAAGTTTGTCTACGTATCCAAGACTCAGAATTTAGAATTACCATCAAACTGAAACAATGCTAGTGTTTGGTTAAGGTGAAATTGTTTTGTTTTTGTTTTTGTTTTTTTTTTTTTTTTTTTTTTTTTTTTTTTTTAGAGAAATGTAAATACTAGGGATCTGCAGGAAAAATGAGTTGAATAGGAAAATTTTAAAAAAGTTATTTGGTTGGGAAAAATTTTACCAGAAAAATTAAATGAAATTCCTGAATATGTGTTTGGTTAAAGATAAAAGATTGATGGAAAAATAATCCTTTTGTACCACAAACCAAAATTTAGCCGGTTTTCTCATTGAAATACCACCTCTTGAGATGCTTCCTAGAACGGTGTTTTTGTTGGTTTTTACATGTAATTGTCAATTGATAGGGAAGTGAATTAGATGGGTAAAATTGATGAATCCGTGAACCAAATGTGGGGAATGAAGAATCCCTTTTGCACTTAGCTAGGAAAGTGGAAAAAAGTCTTGAAACAAAATTGATGTGTTTATTTAGTGATATAATATATGATATTATAGAATAAATTTTTAGTATTAAATAATTGTATTTATTTTATTTATGATGATATGTAGTGTTTTAGTTTGAATACTAAACTTTATAGAGACAGATTTATCAATATGTAACTTCCCTCGAAGAAATTAATTGATAATTATAAGAATTGTTCTAATTTATTCTGGTATTTTAATTTACAAAGCAATTCATATTTAATTTATTATAATTGAAATTATAATCAATGTTTAAAAACTCGGACAGGCGATCGACTCGGTCGAGGTTAGAGGTCACAAGTTCAGTCGGGGGTTATGGTAGGGATGTGCATGGGTCGAACCGAACCGGTTTTTTTGAAAAACTGAACTGAATTGGTTTAAATGGTTCGGTCCAAAACTGGTTCGGTTCGGTCCAAAACTGGTTCGGTTCGGAAGTGGTTCGGTTCGGTTCGAAAGTGGTTCGGTTCGGTTCGGTTCGGAACCGGTTCGGAAGTGGTTCGGAAGTGGTTCGGAACCGGTTCGGGTCGACCCTATTTTGAAAAGAAAAAAATTTAAAAAATAAAGTTATAAAAATTAATTTGGTTTGGTTTGAAAATGGTTCGGTTTAGTTCGGAAACGGTTCGGTTCTTAAACCGGTTCTAAAAACTGGTTCGGTTCTTAAACCGGTTAAAACCGGTTCGGTTCATCAACTAGTTTTTTAAAACCAATTATTTTATGGAGCGGTTCGGTTCGGTTCATGGTTCGACCCACTTTTTTGGTTATTTTGCACACCCCTAGGTTATGGGATCACTTCGTTGACCCAGTTTTATATATTAAATATAAATATATATATATGAAAAGTTCAAATAAAATCAAATTACAATCATCAAAGATTCAAAATATATTTAACATAATTCAACCAATTGCATCCACAAATCAATATTACACAAACTAATCAAAGTATCAAACTATCAAAGTATAAAACGCATATTTCAATGGAGTTAACGAAAAGTTATATCATCAAATTCATACCCTCATTTTCCTTTTCATGCACCTACAACAGCATGTGAAAGAAGATCCTTTACCCAAGAGAGAATGGCGGAGGAGAGGTGGTAACGCGACGAATCAACGGTAGGGAGAGAACCAGCACAATAGAGGAGGGGGAGAGAGAAGACCGAATATGATAGAAGGAACGACCACCATGGCAGAGGAGATCATTAAATCAGGGAGACTGAGTCTAGGTATGGGAGAGAAGATCAGAAACGAAAAAGAAGAACAACGATTCATATTTCAGATCTAGTTTTAAATCTATGTAGCAGCGAGTATTTTTATTTTCTTTTGACACATCAAATGACGTCTTTTCATGCGTAATTCTTTTTTTTTTTAATGCAATGACCTCCTTTGACATGGGAGTCACGGGTTCAAACTGGAGGTTTCGGGAGTTAGATGGGTCAACGTGCATGTAGAGTACCTCGACCCTCAGATAGAGGGGGTTGGTGAGCTGATGGGTCGACCATGGGACGAGATTTTAAAACACTGGTTATAATAGTCTGTATAAAATTAATAGACTAGTTCAAACGTTTTAATTTTAAAAAATATATGCAATCATATCTATAATTTAACTTATATTATCTTATGTAAATTAGACCTACTTAAATTATGGGTTTACAATTTCTCATGTTGTATGAGAAATTCAAGTTTTCCTACGGAGAAAGAAAGGGGTAGGGCCCACCTTAAAGAAAAAAAATAAAAATAAAAAAGTGATTGACACATACATCAAAATAAAAGTGGTAGGAGAAGAGATTTCTCATGTAACATGAGAAGTCTTTTTCCCTTAAATTATATTATAACCTAACACATTTACTCTTCTATGCATCACAATCTTAAACCTGAAAGTTTTCTCTCGTTGGAAGACTTCCCCTTAAGGCAATAGACTTTGGACTCTCTTTTTCTTTTTAATTATTTCACCCTTAAAAGTAGGTGACATTTTCAATGATGTGGTAGCAAGTCGCTTTCATGTTGCACCTCAAGTTCTACGCAAGTGTTAAGGCCGGGAAGCAAATGTGTGGAGGCGGAGCAATCAATTAGTTGCATGTCACGAGCAAAGGGCAAACTTTTATTTCTTTTTTATTCTAGTCGACGACATGCGAAACTTTATCGTAGTTGCTATTTTCACCGGATCACCCGCGATCCTTTTACTAATTTATTTATTTTTAATTTAAAAAAAGGTTAAAAAAAGAAGAAAAAAAAAAATCGCGTTTTAAGAACGGGACCACCGAATCGAGCATCGAAGTTTTTCTCCTATCGGAGACTGTACTATTAGAGGATGAGTTGCAGTCCTAACTTGTCTTATTCTGAAAAACTTGGGAAACTAGGTCAAATCTTGTAGATAGAAAAAGTCACGTGTTAAATTTGTTTTGAGGTAATATCTTTTTAGGCGTCGTATGATAATTTTAAATCATGTATATGTGATTATAGAATGGGGTTTGATTTTCTCATATTAAATGAGAATTCAATTCTCATGTTGTAGAGATAAAAAACATGTGGGACTCCTGTGTTAGAAAAAATTATATATAGAACCCATGTTAGCACGAAAATCGAAGGGTGTGTAGGAAAATTTGAATTCTCGTGTTAAATGAGAATTATAAAACCCTTATAAAATATCCATAATAATAATAATAAGATTAAATATGATAATATGTATGTTATGTTTGGTCATCCTATAAATGAAAAAAAGGAGTTGAACTTTATATTATGATATTTCTCTATCGTCTATCATTCTTAGTAACGATGAAAGCATAATAGAGTCAAATTCTACGTTGAAATAACTTAAAAGAGGGGACTAGTCATAAATTTTTAATAAGAAGAATTTATATCTATCGAATATATTAAAGAATAATATAAATCATTAAAAATATTTTCACATAACGACTTAAGCTGTTGGGTTGAAATTTTTAATAATCATGAAGAATTCGATCTCACTATATGTAATAGAATTTATATCTATCTCATCTTTCCTTTATTAATAAATAATTAAATCTCATGGAATTAAACTTTCATATAAAGGGACGTGTTAAAAAATATATATAAATTGTCGAATAAATTTAATAACAATCCATATCGAATAAATATGAATATACGACGTGTACGTGTAAAAAAATATAAAATGATGGCTGTTAAATGATTTTCTTAGATATTCTGCATGCAATAATTGGACAAATTTTCTTGTGGAGATTTGTGATACGGCGGCTTATTCCTCATCTGTAATTTGTCGCAGATTTTTTCCTTTTTTTTTCTTCATTTTTATGTATGTCGTATTTCTTTTTTGGTGGGCATTTATGTCGTATTTTATTCTTCTAAATTAGGATTAGCTTATCATGTTTGAATAAAAATAAATAAGGGAAAAGTTTTCACCGGAGATAAAGTTTTCTCCAATGAGCTCAAAACGACGTCATTTTGGGTTATAAGATTAAAAAATTATAATGATAAAGACTAATATAACACTGCAATATATTATAATTACAAAAAACATCTTTATTTCCGCCCAAAATGAAGTCATTTTGAGCTTACTGGAGATCACTTTATTTCCGGTGACTGGAGAAATCATTTACCCCATAAATAAATCGGATTTAGAAGGACAATTTAGGCCCTATGAAAAAAAGTATTTTTAACTTATCATGTTTAGATTATTTAGATTTAGCTCGTTTTTTGTTAAATAGGAAATGTTATATGTATTGAGGTTAGAGGTATTGTTATTCGAATATATTATTCTGCTTATTCCTTAATATGCTTATTTTGCTTCCTTCTCTCAATACCGTTAGATTCAAATCTCACCCAAGGGGGAAGATTGATAAAATAAAATAATTTTTTATGCCTTTGTCTCCCATCTTTTCTCTCTCCTCCCTCGAATAGAGCGTTTGGAGTTCAACTTCATCAAGAGACAGTTAAATCAAACCTACGAATCATCAAATTGTCCGAAAAAGACCCTTTCCCTCTCAAATTTTCAAAATTCAAAAAGCCATTTTTTAATATAAAAAAAATTCTAATCACCAAATACTGACTCCCTCATTCCCATTTTAATTTTAATTGTAATCTAAAAACATATGTTTCTCTTGAGCTTGATGCAATCTATCGAGAGATCCTTGAAATCTTATGGTTCCTATAATAAACATTCTATAAGGTTTTCCGCAGTTGGAAACCCAAATTCCGAGCGCAAGCAGCTTCTAATCCTACACGATCAAGGAACCCCCAATATCTGATGGCCGGAGATGTCGTCATGAAGATTAATGAGGGAGAATCCGCTCAAGACAACAAGATTTGGAGCATGGGATGAAAGAGAAAAGATGGGACGAAGAGAAGAGAGAAAGGGGTAAAATGGTTTATTCTATCTTGCAAATTGTTGCCTTGCTAACAGTTATGCAAGTAGCGCACAAGTATACGCGACAACAAGTAATACAGTGCTTTTGTGAGACCCAGTTATCATTCCCACAAGGATCTTTAGCGTGTGTAACTTGACTAAACTTTGTAATTGCTAAAATTGAACCTATTCTAAAAATGAGTAAAAATGAAAAACAAATAAACAAATGCTAAATTAAACTATTACTAACGAGTGACTTCTTTTCTTTTTGGATTTTTTTAAAGATTGATTTTAGAAACTAAGGAGTGAAAAATCAAGGGGAAAATGAATTGGGGTTTTGATGTAAAAAGAAGTAAATTTGATTGCAAAAGATTTTTATTAGTAACCAGAATTAGAAGTGAGCTATGGAAAATCAAATGAAAATAATTCTAAAGTGTAGAAAATTAAGTTGTAAAAACACACGTTGAGTTTCGGTTCCCCTTCCCCAACAGCCTCTGAATGAGTGCTATTTACAAGTTTCTAAAAATTAATTCCCAAGTGATGGATTCTTTCTTATTGCTTTTAATCTCTTAAAAACATTTTTGTCCTAAACCAACATTTGCAGATCTCTGTGCTAAACGAAGCAAAGACCCTTATAGTCTAATCCAAAATTACATGGAGGTTGTTCTCATCTCTGAGTAACATCCCTTGAGTGCTCTCACACTCAAGTCCATGTGTTCAACATAGTTCTGGACTTAGTCATTTCTCAATGACTAGTTCCCAAAATCATATCCTACCATCAGGCCTTAACAGTAGTATAAATAAATTCAAACACAGTGTTAAAAAAACAGGGAATCAACTTTCAACAAAAGTAATCAGCACATATTCATGACTGAGGTTCGGGTACCTACCCCAACCTAGTAAAGATTAGCTCCTATCCATAAGCATGGAGCTTACAAAACAGCAAAATGAAATTGGAAATTATAGAATAAAAGTGCTTAAAATTCAACTACAGCACTAGTCCTAACAACCGGATAACCTCAGTTGTGTACTAACATGCATAAAGCTTAACATAAGAAAAAAAATCTCATTACAGTACCAGAACTTGCAAGAAAATTAAAACTAAAAATATTCAGAAGAAAAATAAAATAAAACCAAGAACAAGAATCGAAGAGAGCCAGACTCACTCCTTTATCTCCTTTTATAGGTCTCCTTCTCTTCTCTGCACGATCTTTTGATCCACACCTCAGCAGGTATTACGCGCTCCTTGCGCGTTACTCGTCAGTGGTCCCCTCTCGCTCCACGCCTCACTCCCACGATCCAAAAAGTGCTTCAGCCGCCACTCACAACAGCTTCCAGCTCACCCACTCAGCAAAATGTATTTTTCTGGCATTTTCTATATATAAAAAAAGGGTAGCTAGGGTTCGGTGATTTCACTTAACGAACCGTGGGTGAGGCTAAGGTTTGATGGTTTCCGACCGCAACAAGGGATGGTCTGGCTTTATGGGTCGATTTATGTAAGGAACTTAGTGTGAATCGGTTTGGTCTGAGGGCTTGGTGGAGATGGGTTCGTTCGGTTGCTGGGTGCTAGGGTTTTCTCTCATCAGTGGTTGTTTCACGTTTCTGATCCCTCTCTTTCTTCCAATCTCTTTCTTTTTTTTGCTTTTCTTTACTTGGGCTTTTGATCAACAGTCCAGCCCATTTGTTTCTTTCTTTCTTCTTCATTTGCTTGTCTCTTCATTTTGTCCTCTCTTCACTTGGGCTTCAAAAGCTCAGCCCATTCCTTGTCTTCTTCTTTTATTTGCTTTTCTGATTGTGAAGGTAGGAATTGGGCCTGAAAAGAAAAATTTGCAGCCCATTAGTACTTAAGTCAATAATTCTCAACTCAGTGTAAATTTGGGGTTTTTAATAACACAAAAAGTATTCTTTTCTTTCCATTTGCACATTAAACCATATGTTTCAAGTCTCATTTAAGAGACTTATCACACCCTCAAACTTAACTTGTTGCTTGTCCTCAAGTAACACAAGAAATTAGCACATGGATTTGCAAAATAACCATATTTTTTTTCAACCCGAAAAATTTCATTACATAATTCAAAACTACTCAGAATCAATCAACACTTTAAAACATTTCTCAGCATCATTTCCATGTTCAACTTTTTCAAAACCTTCAGTAAATCATATTATAACAAAGAGCAGGGAACAAAGGTGTGTACCTTCAGCAATCAATCAATCACAAATCAGGTAGCTTGGTGATCATTTTATACCATAAAAACACTCAGCAAACAGTGTGTGAAATTCAAATGCATGGGTGCCTCACTGACTGTTGAATAATGACAAAAGAGATCTTTGAAAATTCATTTCTTAACATAGCATGTAGAATTTTTCAGAAGGCAATAGAGATGGCAACTTTTCACATCCTCACTTAGTCAAAGTAGTATTCACTAAATGCTCAAGGGTCCTGTTTCTCTCAATCCAACACTAGGAAAAGATGTAACATAGGCTTGCTAAGATGCTCTTGTCTCCTAAGTGACACACAGACTCAAGTTAAATCAAAGGGTCTTACATAGGTTGTAACGTGGCTAAAGTGAAGGTGGGGAATTTGTAGGGAATTGGCTAAGTTAGTTACAATGGAAAGGAAACACAATCATGAAGCATAATCAAACAATTCAGTGGCTGGTACTTTGAGTGCTATTTTTCACTCTTTTTATATATTTTTATGACACTTTTTCCAAGGGTCAATTTTTTTTTCTTTTTGCCAACTTTTTCATGAAACCCAACTTTTTCCTGCAGTTTCTTACTTTTACTTTCTATTGTAGCCAGGAATACCTTGCTTCTTTTTCCATTTCCATCATAACTAAGAGGTATGGTAGATTGTGGGATATGGTAAAATGTGGGTATATGAAAAGAAAAGATTAAAGGCTCAAAATGGGTTTTCAATGGATGATGATCTAGGGATGGCTTTTTGGTTTAAAAAGTGGTTAAACAAAACACAAAAATGCCCTCATCATTTTAACTTAAGCAAGTGCTACACTTCATCAACTGAGCATCAGAGCAAGTTATGCCTCACTAATCCAGTGAAGATCTCTAAAAAAAATATATATTTTGGGTGTGTAGCCTCAATATCTCACAGTGTTGGTCAAGTCACCATCTCACATGCCCATTGTTAAAACTACACTTTGCATTAATCCATTAATCTTCTCAATCTCTCATCGTCATTACCCCTCAACCATTAATTCACTCATGCACTCTCCATTCACAACACTGCCCTGAGTTCCTTTCCCCTCTCTTTTTTTATTTTTAAAATTCTTTGCTGACTGGTTGTGAAACAGATCACTTTGTACCAAACATCATACAATCCTCCCTTACAACTCAACTTTAAACCATCCAAAACAGCAAAAACCAACTTCTCAAAACAACAAAACAAAACAAAACAAAACAGCAAAAGACAAAACAGCCACTATTCACATCAACTATTCACAATCCAGGAAAATAGCAAAACAGCAAATCAAGGCAGCAAATTTCCTGCACCCCCAAACTTAAGAGGAACAGTGTCCTCACTGTTTACTTCCAGGCGGTTACCAAAAATATATCAAATTAGAACAAGGTAACTTGTGGCCAGAAGATGTTCTGGCCTAATCCTCCTTGTAATCTGAGTCCTCAGACTCAGATTTTTTGGACTCTTCAGAAGCAGATGGTGTGAGGATTTTGTCTTCCTCATCAGTCACCTCGAACTCTTCGATAATGGGCTCGATCCGATAACGTGGCATCCTTTTTTTCCTTGAAGAGGGGGATTGCATAGGTTGTGCAACAGGTGTTTCTTGTGGAGCAGGAGGTGCCCTCTGAGCTTCAGCTCGAGATTGAAATAACTATTGTACCTGCGGATCAGCATAAATGGAAACAGGAGGAAAAGTGAGACTGCGAGAAAAAATAGGCAAAGTAGGAAAATTAACAAAAGTGTTTTTAAAGAAATCATTCATCACTTTATCTCTCTCAGCCATATAAGTGTAAAACCTCACTTGATCATTTAAAACCCCAAATAATTGCTCATAATATCTTTTGAACAACAAATCAGTATTTTCATGATCTTCCCTCAACTCCTTCATCATTGTATACATCCATGTAAGGTCATTATGCAGCCACCCCGGATAAGAATAGTTTAATTTGGGGCTGGCCATATAATCCTCTTCATTAAAAGGTGATGAAGGAGATGGGGATTCAGAAAATTTGGTCGAAGGACCTTCACCTGAAGCTCTTTTTTTTTACTGCTCACAGGTTCTTCTTTAAGAGCATATTTACCTTTTTTTGACAAGGTAGGATGGATTGAGGTGCATCGTGCAAAACCTCTTTAACAGATTCCTTTTCAGGAATTATTATAATCCCCTTTTTGAGCTTAGTGATACAAATTAGGTTTATCATCTCTTTGATACTGAAAAATTTATCCGAAGGGTTGTCAGTCACACCCTTGGATTTACACAAACCAGAAATGAAACTAGGGAACCAAAACTTCCTTTTTTTGTGGAAGGCATAATCACCAATTCCTTTTTGAATAAGAAGGGCAACATCTACTTTCTTTCCAGTTAGTAGACACCACAGCAAAATTGCTCTATCTTTTGTCACTAAATGTACATGGGAAGTGGGGAGAAGTCTTGCTCGTATAAAGTGATACCACACTTGAGCTTTTTCCACCAAATATTTCTTGTGGATGGTGTGGTTATCTTTGTTGACTTCCCATTGTGTCCCTGGGACAACAATGGTGAGCAAGACCTCTTGCAAAAAGGGACAGTCAGATTGCTTTTTGAAAACATTATATTCATCATTGGGATTTGATGGGAGAGAATAAGATTCTCTCACTTCTTTTGGCCCATATGAGATCTTAACCCCCCTACAAACCAATTCAGTTTGCTTTTTACTAGTAACCTCAGCATAAAATTCTTGAACAACAGTGATATTAGCCACTTGCTGAGGGTGTAAATAGAAATTTTCCCAATGTCGGGATTGCACCACTTCATACACATAGGGGGGATAAGAGTTGTGACCCTCAAATCCCTTATCCGGAATGGGTTCCCTATGTTTCATTATCTCTTCAAACCTCTGAAGTATGTGTGCAGAGGTGAAGGATATGATGGAATGACTATCGGGGTCATTTGTGGAGTGTTTGATATCGGGTTCAGATGATCCCCCACTCCTCAAAATTTTCCTAATCATAATTGCTGACTAACTCTAAAATTAAATGAAAAATTAACTATGAACAAAAACTAAACAGAAATTAAAGAAAATGAGTAAATAGCACCAGTAGTGTAGTATTAAAAACCCCAAAACTTAAGTCTGATTAGTTGCATAAAAGCACCTGACAAAAGATAAGAAATTTTTTTTTGTTAGAAAAAAAATTAATAAATTGAAAAGTAAACTGAAATATCATCAAAACAGTTTGTAGGAAATATTAACAAATATCCCAGCAGCCACCATTTTTTTCTCTCTCTCTCTCTATATATATATATATATATAATTTTTTATTTTTTTAAACAAACAAAACAACAACAAAAATATATACAAAAATAAAATTGTAACAAAGCTTAATTTTTAAAGTCTCAAACTAGACTTTTCACTGCTTGTTTGTGCTTAAGAGGCGGGAGGGTCAGTAAGAGATATGGAAATTTGAGCTTTCTCAATTCCCTCCCCCAAATAATGTTTTAGTCTTTGACCAATAACAGTGAATTTGGTGCCATCTTTCTCATTTGAAATATCCACTGCACCATGTAAATGGACTTTTGTTACCTTAAAGAGACCAGACCATCTAGATTTCAACTTTCCAGGGAAGAATTTTAATCTAGAATTAAAGAGCAGGACCTGTTGCCCCACTGCAAATTTCCTATCTAAGATTTGCTTATCATGGCATCTCTTCATTTGTTCTTTATACAGCTTGGCATTTTCATAAGCATTTAATCTAAATTCATCCATTTCATTAAGTTGGAGAAGCTTATTTTCTCCTGAGGCAGTGGCATCAACATTCAGTTGTGTAGTTGCCCAATATGCCTTATACTCAAGCTCTAAGGGTAGGTGGCAATTTTTACCAAAAATCAGCTTGTATGGAGAGCAACCTAAAGGTGTTCTATAAGCTATCCTATAGGCCCACAAGGAATCCTCTAATTTCAGGGACCAATCCTTCCTTGAAGGATTCACAACTTTTTCTAGAATCCTTTTAACTTCTCTATTCGTAACTTCTACTTGCCCACTGGTTTGTGGGTGGTAGGCAGTAGAGACTTTATGCTTAACTCCATATTTGGCCAAAAGGGTTTCGAATTGTCTACTAGCAAAATGCTTACCTCCATCACTTATAATGGCTCTTGGAGTTCCAAATCGGGTAAAAATATTCTTTTTCAAGAATTTAATTACCACCTTTGAATCATTTGTGGGTAACCTTCACCCATTTGGAAACATAAAATCTATGCCCCAGACATCAAAGAGTTCTATTTCTAAAATTAGTTTCAAAGGCATTTCTTGCCTTCGAGACACATTATCAATCCTTTGACACCTATCACATTTATGGACATATACATTGGCATCCTTAAATAAGGTAGGCCAATAAAAGCCAGATTGCAGCACCTTTGTTGCTGCCCCCATACCACCATATGGCGAGTCATGACACTGCTGTAAAATTGCCTCTTTTTCTTCCTCAAACACGCATCTCCTAATGATCTGGTCAACACATTTTTTAAACATGTATGGTTCATCCCACAAATAAAAATTGCTCTCATGTACCAACTTTTTCCTTTGTTGGTAACTCAACTCCTTAGGAAACACCCCACAGACTAAATAGTTAGCTAAATCAGCATACCATGGGGTTGTGTTGGTTGCAACTAAAAACAGTTGCTCATCAGGAAAGGTTTCCCTAATGGCTTGCTCAACTACCATTTCATCCTGTTGCCATTCATTAAGCCTAGACAAGTGATCAGCCACTTGATTTTCGGTTCCTTTCCTATCCTTAATCTCCATATCAAACTATTGAAGGAGCAGGACCCACCTAATTAATCTAGGCTTTGAATCTTTCTTTTTAACCAAATATTTAATGGCTGAATGGTCAGTATATACAATGATCTTGGTGCCTACCAAATAAGATCTAAATTTGTCAAAGGTAAAAATCACAGCAAACAGTTCATTTTCAGTCACTGTGTAATTTAGTTTGGCCCCATTTAAGGTTCGGCTGGCATAGTAAATTGAGTGAAAAAATCTATTTTTTCTTTGTCCTAAAACAGCCCTTACTGCCCAATCACTTGCATCACATATTAATTCAAAGGGCAGTGACCAGTCAGGGACTATTATAATGGGAGCAGAAATCAATTTATGCTTTAGCTCGTCAAAGGCTTTTAGACAAGCCTCATCAAAATGGAAAGGGGTGTTAATTTCAAGCAAATGGCTAAGAGGCTTAGAAATTTTTGAAAAATCTTTTATGAACCTCCTATAAAAACCAGCATGCCCAAGGAAAGATCTTATTCCCTTTATGTTAATAGGGGGTGGAAATTTCTCAATTTAATCTATCTTGGCTTTATCAACTTGTAAACCAGCCTTAGAGATCCTATGTCCTAACACAATGCCTTCTCTCACCATAAAGTGACACTTCTCCCAATTTAGGACCAGATTTGTCTCCTCACATCTCTCAAGCACTTTTCCCAAATTGTCTAGGAACTCTTCATAAGAATCCCCAAAAACACTGAAGTCATCCATGAAGACTTCTACAAACTGTTATATCATATCAGTAAAAATAGCCATCATGCACCTTTGAAAGGTGGCTGGTGCATTGCAGAGCCCAAAAGGCATTCTCCTAAAGGCAAAGATGCCATAGGGACAAGTAAAGGTGGTCTTTGGCTGGTCTTCAGGGGTTAAGGCTATTTGATTATACCCTGAATAGCATCTAGAAAACAGTAACACTCCTTACCAGCCAATCTATCTAACATCTGGTCAATAAAAGGCAAAGGAAAATGGTCCTTCCTAGTGGCTTTGTTGAGTTTTCTGTAATCCATACAGATCCTCCAACCAGTGACAGTCCTATAGGGTATTAATTCTTTTTTTTTTCATTTTCCACAACAGTGATCCCACCCTTTTTAGGGACACGCTGTACTGGGCTGACCCATTTACTGTCAGAAACGGGATATATGATCCCAGCATCCAGCCACTTAATAATCTATTTTTTACTACCTCCTTCATAATTGGGTTAAGTCTCCTTTGCTGCTCTTTAGAGCTGTTGGTTGGGTCAGTAAAAAGGATTTTATGCATGCAGTAGGAAGGGTTAATGCCTTTTATATCTGCCAAAGACCAACCTATAGCCTTATTAATTTTTTTAAAACGGCCAACAGTTGTTCTTCCTCTAAAACAGTGAGCAGATTGGACACTATGATAGGCAAGGTGTCTTTTTCTCCTAAGCAAGCATACCTAAGGTGATTAGGCAGAGGCTTGAGCTCTAACACATGGGGCTCTTCAATTGAGAGTTTGGGAATTTTTAACCCTCTCTTGGCCAATTCTAAGGACTCAAAATTTTTATTTTTCCAAACCACATCAGACCTGGAATTTAACCATTTAACCACTTCCTCTGAATAAGTCTGACTGATTTCTAGACCCTCAAAACCAGAAATTTGTAAAGAGTCTTGTGCAGACTCATGCAAAAATTTATCTTTGACCACACAGTCAATGATATCTATCCTAGAACAGTCCTCCATGTCTCTTGGGTATTTCATGGCTTTCAAAATATTGAATTTTACTTGCTCACCATTCACATTCATGGCCAACTCACCTTCCTTAACATCTATCACAGCCCTACCAATGGGTAAGAAGGCCCTTCCTAAAATGATGGGTACCTCTCGGTCTTCCTCATAGTCCAAAATAATAAAATCAGCAGGTAGAATAAATTTATCTACCTTTATCAAGACATTCTCTACTTTCCCTTCAGGATAAACCAGGGACCTATCAACCAACTGTAAAGTGACAGTGGTGGGATTAGGCTCTCCTACTTTCAGCTTTTTGTACACACTCAGAGGCATTAAATTGATACTAGCACCTAAATCACACAATGCCCTGCCTATGTAATGGTCTCCTATGGTACAAGGGATTGTAAAACTTCCTGGATCTCCTAATTTAGGAGGCATCTTACTAAGCAAATATAGACTGCTCTATTGTGTAAGAGCAACAGTCTCAAACTCTTATAGCCTCCTTTTTCTTGAAAGAATTTCTTTCATGAATTTCACATAAGTGGGCATTTGTTCTAATGCATCCACGAATGGAATGTTGACATGCAACTGTTTTAGGAGGTATAGGAATTTCCTAAACTGATTGTCTTGCTTCTGTTTTTGCAACCTTTGGGGAAAAGGTGGTGAGGGTGCAAGTGTCTCAACTCCTTGCTTAGATGCTTGACCCTTTGGGATGGACTTTTCCATGGGAATAGTCCATAAGAATGGTTTATTGGGGTTTGAATTTCTGGATCAACCAGAACATGCAGAGGATCGCTATTTACAGCCCCTTGGGGGCTGTCATGGACAACATGTGGTTGAACAGGTTCAGAATTCAAGTCTTTTTCTTGCTGTAATCTTTCAGCTTCTTTTTTTTTTAATGTGGAAGGTCTAACCCGAACTTCTAGCTGATTTACAGATCTGCCATTCCTAAGTTCTATTATGTGACATTGCTCATTATTTTTCCTAGACTCTTCGGTGATACTAGGCAAAGCACCGAAGGGGTCTGCTATTCAAAGTGTTTGCTAAATGGCCTAATTGAGACTCTAAATTCCTCAAAGATGCAGGAATGCTTTGCACTACAACCTCCAAGCTATTTTTCTTAGTCTCATTCTTAACTAGATATTCCCTCAACAAAGCCTCTAAGGAAGAGGTTGAAGAGAGAATCATTTCACCAGCTTGGTTTTGAGGGTATGAGACTGAAGATTGGGCAGCAGCTTGCTGCCTTGGTAGTTGTTGGAAATTTTGAGGGGGAAATGGTGTTCTGGTTTGGGCTTTAGGGGGCCTAGCTTATTGCCCTTGCCCTTGAAAATATTGGGGCTGTTGGTTCTGCCTCCAACCTTGATTAAAATTGTTGGAAAAATTATTTTGGTTCCTATTTGTACACAGATTCAGGGTTGGATGGGCAGCTATCAAACATATGGGGCCCACCACAGAAAACACAAGTTTCACCTGTGTTCACAGCACTAACTTGGGGTATTGGAACTTGAGGTTGAGACAGTCTTGCCTCAATGGCTTGACCCTGCTTTTTCACTAAAGAAGTGAGTACATCAAATTTGGCTGAGAGGCTGTTACAAGGTCTATCTCATGCAAACTAGCCACTCTCCTTGACTGACTTCTATCTTCAGGCCATTGGGCATAATTTTGAGTCATTTGTTCCAACAACTCATGGGCTTGGTTGAAGGACATGGACATGAACATGCCATTAGCAGCAGAATTTGCTAAGGCTGTGTTTTGGGTGTTAAGGCTATTGTAAAGGGTTTGTAGCACTGCCCAAGGTGGCAAGCCATGGTTGGGACATTGCTTAAGAAGGATTTTAAACCTCTCCCACACATCTACAAGGGTCTCACCATCCTTCTGCATGAAGTTGGTGATATCACTTCTGGTTTGCACTATTTTGTTGGATGGGAAAAATTTCATAATAAACTTTACAGCCAAAGTATGCCAATTTGTTATGGAGTTGGATGGAAGGGAGTTCAACCACTCTTTGGCTTTGTCAGCCAGTGAGTGGGGGAAGAGCTTTAATCTCAGCACATCATTTGAGATATTAGGATTCCTAAAAGTGTTGGCCACCTCTATGAAATTCCTAAGGTGCTTGTGTGGATCTTCCATTAACCGCCCGTGGAACTGCCCCATATTCTGGAGCATTGTGAACATTACTGGTTCTAACTTAAAGGGCACTCCATTAACAGGTTGGGCAATACTTGGTTCTAACTCATCCAAAACAGGTATGATAAAGTCCATCATGGACCTATCATTGTCATTTTTTGGCTGGTTTTGGATCCTCTCAGGTCCTCCTTTATTTTCTTCCCCTAAATTTTCCTTTTCTTCAAACTCAGGATTTGGGATATGTCTATAAGCTCTCTGGGCTCTTCTCCTAAGCCTAAAGTTTCTCTCAGGTTCAGGATCAAATGCTGCTAAGAAAGGGTGTGGAGTTGCACTCATGCCCCCTTTTAACTAAAACAGGCAAACCTGACTAGCTAAAAAAACTTAGATTACTATTCAATTTGTTTTTTTTTTAAATAAACAAACAAAAACCTGACAAACAGAAAAGTCCCAATTTGCAACAACAATAGTTCACAACCAAACAGATTTAAACAACAGTAACAATATATCCAAACTAACAATGAAACTAATAATAAAAATAAAATACTTAAACTAAAAAATTAAGAAACAAAGCAACAGCCATGAAACAATAAACTAGAAAATGAAATAACAGAAGAATTATATAAAATATGTGAAAATCAGAATATGAACAGACAAGAATCAAACTACCACTATTCCAGAAAATAGCGCAACATTAACTACCAATAAAGAAGACATAATTAAAAGGAATCTGAAAATAAAAATAGAAAAAAAAACTAATTCAGAACAACAATCACACTGAATTCTACAAATATACGCTTTCGATCCCCGGCAACGGCGCCAAAAACTTGTTGCCTTGCTAACAGTTATGCAAGTAGCGCGCAAGTATACGCGACAACAAGTAATATAGGGCTTTTGTGAGACCCAGTCATCGTTCCCACAAGGATCTTTAGCATGTGTGACTTGACTAAACTTTGTAATTGCTAAAACCAAACCTATTCTAAAAATGAGTAAAAATGAAAACCAAATAATCACAATACTAAATTAAACTATTACTAACCAGTGACTTCTTTTCTTTTTGGATTTTTTTAAAGATTGATTTCAGAAACTAAGGAGTGAAAAACAAGGGGAAAATGAATTGGGGTTTTGATGTAAAAAGAAGAAAATTTGATTGCAAAAGATTTTTATATGAAGAAATTAGTAACCAGAATTAGAAGTGAGCTATGGAAAATCAAATGAAAATAATTCTGAAGTGTTGAAAACTAAGTTGTTAAAACACAGGTTGAGTTTCGGTTCCCCTTCCCCAACAGCCTCTGAATGAGTGTTATTTACAAGTTTGTAAAAATTAATTCCCAAGTGATGGATTCTTTCTTATTGCTTTTAATCTCTTAATAACTTTTTTTTTTCTAAGCCAACATTTGCACATCTCTGTGCTAAACGAAGCAAAGACCCTTATAGTCCAATCCAAAATTACATGGAGGTTGTTCTCATCTCTGAGTAACATCCCTTGAGTGCTCTCACACTCAAGTCCATGTGTTCAACACAGTTCTGGACTTAGTCATTTCTCAATGACTAATTCGCAAAATCATATCCTACCATCAGGCCTTAACAGTAGTATAAATAAATTCAAACACAGTGTTAAACAAACACGGAATCAACTTTCAACAAAAGTAATCAGAACATATTCATGACTGAGGTTCGCGTACATATACACAACCTAGTAAAGATTCGCTCCTATCCATAAGAGTAGAGCTTACAAAATAGCAAAATGAAATTGGAAATTACAGAATAAAAGTGCTTAAAATTCAACTACAGCACTGGTCCTAACAACCGGATAACCACAGTGCTGTACTAATATGCATAAAGATTAACAGAAGAAAAATAATCTCATTACAGTACCAAAACATGCAAGAAAATTAAAACTAAAAATATTCAGAAGAAAAATAAAATAAAACTAAGAACAAGAACCGAAGAAAGCCAGACTCACTCCTTTTTCTCCTTTTATAGGTCTAATTATCTTATCTGCACGATCTTTCGATCCACACCTCAGCGGGTATTACGCGCTCCTTGCGCGTTACTCATCAGTGGTCCCCACTCTTTCCACGCCTCACTCCCACGATCCAAAAAGTGCTTCAGCCACCACTCACAATAGCTTCCAGCTCACCCACTCAGCAAAATGTATTTTTCTGGCATTTTCTGTATATAAAAAAAGGGTTGCTAGGGTTCGGTGATTTCACTTAACAAACCGTGGGTGAGACTAAACCTGTATGATATTTCAAGAGACAACTAACTGGAATACCTCATAATATAAATAACAGTGAGTATCTAAAATCACGGAACTACAACAAGTAGTCCGGACACAATCCTGATATATTATTACAACTCGAATCTAAACAAGACATAGTCAAATCAATGTGGCATGGACAATCCTCATGCTCACCAAATAAGACAACAAAGCCAACAACGTCTCAACAACAATAACATAATCGAAGAAGCTAATAACAGAATAGCAACAGGCATATCCAACATCCAATCATAATCTGCATATAAACAGCAATATCATTTAAGCTCCAGCCTCTTGCCGTTACAGGTCTCAACCCCCGCATTACCTGAACCTGAAATGGTGCTCCAAACGTGGGGTGAGATCTCTAAAAAAAATCTCAGTAAGACAGGGGGTCCTCAAGGATCTTCCACCCCAACCTCACTTACATGTGCAATATAAGTTCTAAAACAGTTTATACAATATATATAAGTTCCAAAACCAGTGTAATGCACAGATAACCATGTCATGTGTCTCAATATAATCTACTGCCAGAGAAATGCAGGAATACGTCTATTACCTACATATAGTGCAAGACGTTACTTGCATCCACCCCAGTCTCACCATCTTGCATAACGCTATATATTCAGGCTTACCGTCAAAGTGGAACAACACATGCATATTATAAGGCCCTTACACGTAACAGTTCAACAATATTCCAATCATAAAGCATGAAAACATAGCATGCATATAAATCATCCCCCCATGGGACATGGTTGAACCAACAATGGCTAAACCGAGGAGACGAAAGCTTACCTCGCAAGCTAACTATAGCATGCATATAAACCATCCCCCCATGGGACATGGTTATACCTGTATCTCTAGTCAGTAGATGGATTATCGTATTTGCCATAGGTGACTTCCACTGTAGAGGCTGCCGTAGGGAGTTCCAGTTGGTCGGGGGCCATAGAGTCATTATCCGTTGAGGAGCACTATAGGAATGTCTTAGGAGTTATAGTTATGGGTGTCTTGAATTATATCTCGAGAATATATTCTTGGATGTGGACCCGATTAAGATATATGGTTTTGCATGTTCTACCTATATTATATTACGGACTACAGTGCTATGTTTCAGGTTCATGTAGCGGTGCATGAGTGTTGGGCAATAGTCCCATTGGATGAGGAGTATTGCTTTTTGGAGTGCCTTATGATAGCTTACATTTTTGCATTTTGGGATCTCATTTGACATGCTAGACTTAGTACATGAACATTTTGGATTGCATGTGTGATGTATACCATGCTCTGTTGTTGTTCATGTAGCATTTTGAGGCTAAGTCTAGTGATGATGTATGTAATATTATTTTGGGCATCATGATGTAATAATTTATTTGTTAGTGGATTAAATGTAATTGAATGATTATGGATCTTGTGTAATTATTGATCAAGGTATGTGATGGAAGGGCAATAGGCCTATTTTAGGTTATGATATTGTTTAATTATGAGAATGCATGTAAATGGATTATGTGATTAAATAGTTATTAATTGTACAATAAGTAAATGGTTGATGACACTTATGAGTTAAATAATGAATTGAACAATTGTTGTTGTGGGTTATAAGAGCACCAAGGTATGTTGAACCTTCTGTGCTACCCTTGGTCTATTAGATACAATTTGGAGGATTAAAACACACTTGGAGTAAGTGGAATTAGTTAATAAAACAAAGGAGATGCCGTCAATTTTTTTAGGAAAATGATTGGTTTTTGGACCAACTTTGGGAGACTATATCTCCCTCCACAGATGTCCAAATGAGGCGTACTATATCTTATTTTAAATCCTAGGATGTTAGATATATTTTCTCAAAATTTGGTACCATTTAGAATTATATAGTGTCCTATAGGATGGAAAGAGTGAGGACCCCAGTGAAGGCATGTGCAATGGCTGCTTCGGGTATCAATTTCAAAAAATCATATCTCTCTAAATTCTTATTCGAATTAGGCTTATGACATATCAAATCGAAGATCTAGGTGTATATTATTTTGCATAAAAATTTGAGAGCATTTGATTAAATAGTGAGGGATGTTAGGTGCCTTGTTTGATGTCAGTGGGCAATTTTGTGTGTCTGGCTTCAAACGGCTATAACTGGAGCTAGAGAACTCCAAATGAGGTGTGTGATACATGGTATCAGAGCTTTGTGCTCTGAATAAGGCTAATAACTGAAGAGTAAAAGATCCAAAATCCAATGGCTTCCTTGAATAATGAATTGCCACTTGAAGGAGGTTCTACAAATAGACCACCTTTCTTCAATGGAATTGATTATCCATATTGGAAGAGTAGGATGCAGATCTTCTTGGAATCTAATGATCTTAGGGTGTGGAACATAGTTGAAGAAGGATATGAAGCCCCAATGGTCTTAGATAAAAATAATAATCAAGTTCCTAAGAAGATAAAAGAGTATACTAAAGATGAGTTAGACAATGCAAATTGGAATGCGAGAGCTAAAAACTTAATCACAGCTGCCTTAGGAAGAGATGAGTATTTTATAGTTGCAAATTGTAAAACAACTAAGGAGATGTGGAAAGTTTTAGAAGTGACACATGAGGGCACAAATGAAGTGAAAAGATCTAAGCAAAATGCCCTAACAAGAGAATTTGAAACATTTGAAATGCTTGAAGGTGAATCTGTTTATGATATGCAAAAGAGATTTACTCACATTATTACTAACTTGAATGCTTTAAATGTTTCTTATTCTGATGAGGTACTGGTGAACAAAATCCTGAGGTGCATGACTGAAAAGTGGGACTCTAAAGTTTCAGCCATTTATGAAGCAAAGGATTTATCAACAATGTCGGTTGCAACCCTTTTTGGAAAACTGCAAGAGCATGAAATGGAACTAAACAGAAGAGCCAGAAGGGAGCAATCAAATTCAAAGAAGAAAAGTATTGCACTAAAAGCAAAGGAAGAAACCGAAAGTGACAAGGGTTCAAGTGATGATGAAGAACTTGGACTTTTGGTCAACAAATTTAAAAAGTTGGTCAAGAGAAGAGGTTATCCAAGCAAGAGGAGCAATGCTGTCAATTTCAAGAAATTTAATGATAGCAAAAGTCCTTCTCCCAACTATACATGCTTTTAAGTGTGGAAAGCAAGGGCATTTCAAGGCTGACTGCCCAGATATGAAAAAGAAGAAGGATAGAAAACCCAAGAAATTCATTAAAGGCAAGAGCAAATATAAGAAAACATACATGGCCATGGAAAGTGATGACACAAGCTCCTCAAGTTCTTCAAGTTCATCTTCTGAAGAGGAAGCAAACCTATGTATGATGGCAAGTGTCAAAGAACTCTTCAATTCTGATTCTGATTCTGAGGTAAAATCTGAAACCTCTTATTGTTCTTCTAATTCCTCTAGTTCAACTAATAGTGAGCCCACTTATGATGAACTAGTAAAAATTGCTAAAGGTTTATTTACAATGAAAAGAAAGCTAGATAAAGACCTTAGAAAGACTAAGCTAGAAAAAGAAGAGCTAGAATCAAAGGTGGCATGTTTAAATAATAAATTGACTGATCTTATAAAAGAAAAAGCATGCCTAAAAGATAAGATATTTGCTTTGGATGAAACTGATTTGCATGATCCCTCAAAATCCAACTCTTGTGCTGAATGTATTAAGTTGTCCAAAGAGTTAGAGGACCTAAAACAAACTGTAAGTCGCATGACTAAGGGTAGAGATAATTTAAATTCTCTACTAGGTAGTCAAAGGGTTTCTTCTAGCAAGTTTGGGTTAGGATATGGTGATATCTTTAAGAGAACTGAATATGTACATGCTGGTCCCTCTAAATTCATGTCAAATTTGCCTTTTAAAAAATGCATATATTGCTGTCAAAAAGGTCATATTGCCTATACATATTATATAAGAAGATTTGGCTTGAAAGGTACAAATTTGATGTGGGTTCCTAAAGGTTCCATAAGCTCATCATCTTATTTTCCTACCACTAACACTAAAGGACCCATAAGAGAATGGGTACCTAGATATATGAAATGATTTTGTAATGTAGGTATGCTTTAGAGCACGGAGCTCAAATTGGTATTTAGACAGTGGATGCTCAAAGCATATGACTGGAGACCCATCCAAGTTTATAAGCTTCGTCAAGAAGAAACATGGATATGTCTCATATGGCGATAATAACAAAGGAAAGATTCTCGGATATGGAAACATCAAGACTGCATCAACTATTCTAATTGAAAATGTGTTGCTGGTTAAAGGTCTAAAGCACAATCTATTAAGCATTAGCCAACTATGCGACAAGAACTACAAGGTATCTTTTAACTCTGAGAAATGTATTATTGAGTCTTTGGATGATGTGAATGCTAAGTTGATTGGAAATAGAATTAATAACATCTATATGCTTGATCTAGATAATGGATCTTCATCTAATTCAAAGTGTTTGCTAGTTAGAGATAGTGATGCATGGATTTGGCATAAAAGAGTAGGTCATTTAAGCATGGATCAATTGAATAAGCTTATATCCAAGAACCTAGTAGTTGGACTGCCAAAGCTGAAATTTGACAAAAATAAGCTTTATGATGCATGTCAAAAGGGTAAGCAGGTTAAAAGCTCTTTTAAGAGTAAAAATATTGTCTCTACTACAAAACCCCTGCAACTTTTGCACATGGATCTTTTTGGTCCAACTAGGACTAGAAGTTTTGGTGGAAACTATTATGCTCTTGTGATTGTAGATGACTACTCTAGGTATACATGGACTTTATTTCTAACTCATAAAAATGATGCTTTTAAGTCCTTTAAAAATATGGCCAAATTAGTTCAAAATGAAAAAGACTCTAAAATTATTGCCTTGAGAAGTGATCATGGTGGAGAGTTTGAAAACTCTCATTTTGAAAAATTCTGTAATAAATATGGTATACAACATAATTTTTCTGCTCCAAGAACCCCTCAACAAAACGGGGTTGTGGAAAGGAAAAATAGAACCTTAGAAGAGATTGCCCGCACTTTTTTAAGTGAAAGCAATGTCTCTGAGCGTTTTTGGGCAGATGTAGTAAGTACAGCCTGCTATGTTTGTAACCGTGCTCTCATTAGACCAATTTTGAAGAAAACACCATATGAGCTTTATAAAGGCAGAAAACCTAATATATCTTATTTTCATGTATTTGGATGTAAGTGCTTTGTTTTAAACAATGGGAAAGATAACTTAGGTAAATTTGATGAAAAATCTGATGAAGGTATTTTCTTAGGTTATTCCTTGTCTAGCAAAGCATTTAGAATTTATAATAAGAGAACTAGAACTATAGAAGAGTCCATTCATGTTGTCTTTGATGAGTCAACAGATGCAACTAACCCTTTTCCGAGAAAGGATGTGTTTGATGATGAAAATGCAGAAAGTAAAGAGAAAGAACAACCCGGATAGAATGACCAGCAAGGAAATGATCTCCCCTCAACCATACAAAGCACAAAACCCCAAGTCAGAAGAGATCATCCCATTGAGAATGTGATAGGTGATATTACACAGGGAGTAACTACTAGAAGTTCTTTTAAAAATTTGTGTATTCATTCAGTTTTTGTGTCTTAAGTTGAGCCTAAGAACATTGAGGAGGCAATAATTGATGAGCATTGGGTAATGGCTATGCATGAAGAGCTAAGCCAATTTGAAAGGAACAATGTGTGGGAATTAGTTCCCAAACCCAACAGCCATCAAATTATTGGCACAAAATGGGTCTTTCGCAATAAACTTGATGAGAATGACAATATAGTCAGAAATAAGGCAAGGCTGGTTGCGAAAGGGTACAATCAAGAGGAAGGCATCGATTATGATGAGACCTTCGCTCCTGTTGCACGCCTTGAAGCAATTAGGCTTTTGCTAGCATACGCATGCATACATAATTTCAAATTATTTCAAATGGATGTGAAAAGCGCGTTTCTAAATGGTTTCATACAAGAAGAGGTTTATGTAGGTCAGCCCCCTGGCTTTGAGAACCATAGCTATCCTAACCATGTTTATAAGCTTAAAAAGGCTCAATATGGATTAAAACAGGCCCCTAGAGCATGGTATGATAGACTTAGTAAATTTTTTTTGTCAAATGATTTTAAAAGGGGTAAAGTTGACACTACACTGTTTATAAAAACCAAGCATGATCATACTTTGTTAGTCCAAATATATGTAGATGATATTATTTTTGGATCGACTAACATAAGTCTTTGTGAAGAATTTTCTAGTATTATGCAGAATGAGTTTGAGATGTCAATGATGGGAGAGCTGAATTTCTTCCTTGGGCTGCAAATTAAACAAAAAGAAAATGGAATTTTTATTAGCCAAGTGAAGTATTGCAAATCACTCCTTAAAAGGTTTGGGATGGAAAAAGCAAAATCCATAGACACTCCAATGAGCTCAAGTATGTCCTTGCACAAAGATGAGAAAGGTAAAGCTGTTAAGGTAACATTATATCGTTGTATGATAGGGTCTTTACTATATCTCACAGCTTCTAGGCCTGATATATTGTTTAGTGTTTGTTTGTGTGCTCGGTATCAATCAAATCCCAAGGAATCTCACTTGACTGCTGTCAAAAGGATTCTAAGATATTTGGTAGGAACTTGCAATATGGGTTTGTGGTATCCCAAAGGATTACCACCAAGTTTGGTTGGCTACTCTGATTCTGACTTTGCTGGATGCAAGTTAGATAGGAAAAGCACAAGTGGGACTTCCCACTTGTTTGGGAACTCTCTAGTTTCCTGGTTTAGCAAGAAGCAGGTGAGTGTTGCACTCTCAACTGCTGAGGCAGAGTATGTGGCTGCTGCCTCCTGTGTTGCACAAATCCTTTGGATGAAGCAACAGTTGCTAGACTATGGGTTAAATTTAGTAAAAGTCCCAATTTTGTGTGATAACACAAGTGCTATAAATCTAACCAAAAATCCTATAATGCACTCAAGAACTAAACACATAGACATTAGGCACCATTTTATTCGTGATCATGTTAATAATGGTGATGTTAGCATTGAATTCATTGAAACTACAAAGCAATTAGCTGACATCTTCACTAAACCTTTGCCTAGAGAAATTTTTGTCAAACTTAGAATGGAACTAGGCTTGTATGATCCCACTGCATGACATTCACATGTGCATGCAATAACTTGTCATGATCTGCCATTATGTAGTCTTTTGTTAGCTGTATGATACTAAAATTCTGCTATGTTTAAATTTTTTTTTGATGTATGACAAAGGGGGAGAAGAAAAATGCATAGATTAGTTGTCATCATCAAAAAGGGGGAGAATGAAAAATATTATATTTTGATGATGAAAATTGAATTTGAAATAGACCTCATCTTTTAGATCTTTATGTTAAATCACAGAATGACAAGTAAACTGCAGCAAGATCTACTCAAAGCAAGTTTCGAAGGTGAAGATATTTTTCTTGGAGCCTTGTGAATTTTAATCAATAAAATTTATATCAAAAGCTTGCTTAAGACTGCATTTCATACATAACATAGTGTGAAATTTAAAAATAATAATAATGATAAGAAAAGAAAAGCTTAATTTCTTTTTTGGTAAAATGCTGAATTTTGTGTGCTAACTTGATGATTTTTTTTTGTCTTTATTACCCTTATATCTTTTACCTGTGAATTATCTTTTGTAGTTTATCACAGCCCTTCTTTTTTTAAACGGTCATGATATTTTTTAAAGGGGCATTATATATCTCTAAAAAAAAAGTGAGAACCCTAAGCGATCGAGAAAAGAAATACTCTAAGCAAGAAGAAGATTATGAGCGAGGGAGAGAGAGAGTAAAAATTCATGAGAGCGTTCAAATGATTCATCTAGAGATCCACATGAATCTTTCTCTGAATCAAGAGAAATAGGAGAAGTTTGAAAGCGATCAACCTTGCGACATAGTGATGGCATCAAGATCAAGATTCATGCGAAGTGGGCAAATCAAGTGATGATCTATTTTCTTTTTCTTAAAGATTTGTTTTGAGGCAGGTTGATTCAAACAAGGAAGGATATTTCTTTTGAAAATAAATCTGAATCAATTATTGTCATATGTTTGATCGATTCAAGCTCCCAGGTGAAATCTAATCAAATCGTTTGAGAAATTCTAACTGGCTAGTTTTTCAGTAATTCTAAGTTTAAACTTTTTGTGTCTGCTGAAAACATCTTGCAAGCTTGATTTAGTTGAAGAATCTTTTTTTTCTCATGTGTGTTTCTTGATGATATTTGTCCTAAGCTGAATTTTTTTTTGATATCTTTGTTAAAACCTTTTTTTTTGTCTCTCTGGTATATCATTGACTGAGTTACATCTCAATTTTTTTAAAACTTTCTTTGTTGATTAAATCAATTTTTTTTTTACTGCAGTAATGCTGTTTTTGAAATTTTATACATGAGATGTAATTTTTTTTTGGTGACTGATTTGCTGTTTGACAAATAAATATTCTGTTTGGTTTGCAAAATCTATATTGATTGACAAGTGTTAAATGGTATAGATACTGTGAATTAGATTTCTGGCTTAATATTTTAGTAATATTTGTTAAGCTTAATCTACTGCATATTATCTGACATTTTGCATCATTCTAGTGAGCAAGCTAGAGATATAACTTTGTTGATTGATCTTATCATAAGTTCTTTAAGAATCAATATCTGTTTTGCTAAGGCTTGAATAGCCTTGTTAAGTTGGTTGGTTGAGTTGTACTAGGTGTGTATAACAAGCACTAAGGGAAGACCTGTTGCTAGGTTTAAGCTTAGGCAAGTGAGTAGTGAAAGTCCTAGCTTACCTTGGTGTGAGGTAAGGCTTAGGCAAAGAGTTATCTAGGCTTGAGTGGGATACTCAAGACCATAGGTGTTTGAAGTTGGTTTCGTTGGAATCAACTTGTATATTTTGTGAGAGTTTATTTTCTGGTTTGAAAATAAGTTGTAATTGAATATTGTAAAAAAATTTTAGTGGATGAAAATCCAAGAGCATGTTGCCTTGGGACTAGATGTAGCTCCTCTTTGAATTTAGAGATGTGAACCAGGATAAATACCTGTGTCATCTTCTATTTCCTATACTCTTTGTTATATTACATGTTTGATACTTTTAAGTTGAAATCAAAATTTGTTGCTTCTGCTTAATTGACAACTCTGATATTTTCTTTTAAATTGGACTGAGTTACCACTGCTGCCTATATCTTTTACGTTGAGAAATTTCTGAAATTCAAGTGTTTACATACTGCCACTATACTTGACTAATTCTGAATATCATAGTTTTTTTTTTAATCAAAGTAATAAAGTGGTGTAAGCAAACCAAGTTGGCACTTAGTGTAGTTGTTTCTTTGTAATTGTAAAATTGCAGAAAAACTAGATAACCCTATTCACCCCCCCTCTAGGGTTATTTCCAGCTTCTTACTTATATTCTTGGTAGCCACTTGGATAACAATACATTTTTGGAAAGGTGAAAGAGCATAGTTTAACATACTAAAGGATGATAATTCATTGATGAGTATATCACACTCAGTTTTGAGAAAACCGAAATACACTCTGTTTTAGTAAAGTTGTAAAATATGAGTTTTGTGCTATGTTGGTTTATGAGAATCTCTTAGCAACTTAAAATAAGTGTTGTGTGATAATTAGGCATTTAGAATATTACTTCCACGTTTAGATTGTAGTTGCAATCACAGTTTGTATCATTGCATTTTACGGATGTTTTATTCGCAAAACTTAAAATAACCGCACTTAATATCATAATCAATGTTAACACACCGGTCCCGTAACGAGGTGTTACAACTATGAGGATCTTCCATGGTTAATCCATGGAATTTCCAAGCATTCATAATCATCTTAAACATTGTAGGTTTTATTTCAACGTTGGGAACATTCAATGGAGGTGGTATATATCCTCTATTAGGACCATTTCGGAAGGGAGCAACCATATTATTAAAGGATGACCCTTTTTCTTCATTTGGTCCTTATCCATTTCCCATATTATTATTATTATTATCATTGTTCCTAGTTTCACCATTGTTCAAAACTTCAGCCATTCTATCTCTCCTAAGTCTTTGAACTCTCTTTCTGTCTTTAAATGTTCTTCCGGGTTCTGGGTCAAATAACACTAATTCAAGTCAAAGTTCTTCGGGGTCAATGTTCATACAATGGTAATGCAACAGGAGCAACAATACATAATAATAATCTAAAGATGCAATTAATGAAAAATGAAATTGACATTTTGTTTAAAACCCCTCTTTTGCCTATATGATCCATGGAAACGACATCAATTACTTGTTGGGCTGAAATGTGCTCAGGAAAATATGGGAGCAAAAGTGGTTTAGAGCAACTATTATTTCCAAGGAGCAATTAATCAAATGTAGAGCAAATCTACCCAATTTGCAAAAGCATACGCATCAAATAATATAGGATTTCATATGAGCCTCAAATTATCATCCTCAACTAACAATTGAAAAAAAATGACATTAAAAGAAGTGAAACAGAGAATTCAAGAAAGACGAAAATAAAGGGCAATCGTTCTTAGTCAGAATTCACCAAGGACCACTATCTATTAGCTAGTTAAATAGAGTTAAAAAATCCGAATAGGCTAGTACTGGGTGTCCTCTTAACTTCACTGAACTCGAAGTAAGATAAATCAATAGAGATCGAAGTTGAAGCAATAATTAATTTACAAAGAACATAGAAGTAACAAAACCATCAAGAACTGAAGAAACCGAGTACTGTAACCAGAGTTATCAAGAGCAATTGTAAGTTGTGAAAGTATCAAGTAATAAGTGATGCATTGTTTTAAGAGGAATAAACTCAATAGAAGAAACAACAGGTCTTGGGATCAGTATTTTTACCCCATTGGTTGTTCCTACAACGTAGTATTTCGTAAATGAATTATGCTCTTGTCACCTTTAGTGACTTGAGTTAAATCATAGGTAATCTGGAGCAAAAGGCCCTTTACACCAAATTACACTAAAAAAATCCTCAAATTGAAAACTCAAGGAGATTATGTTGCCTTCTCATAAGAGCATAATGGTGCTCCTTGTAACAGCCCGTTGTACACCGGTATTGTTAACATTGATTATGATATTAAGCGCAGTTACAATCATAGTAATTGGGTTAATTAAATTACGGGCAACTTTTTTGCATTTATCATATTCCTTTTCATAACAATAACTTTTCCGTAATCAATTAAAACAACACTATAATTGTAAATGCAATTCGCGGAATCATTCAGTTTATTAACATCCCTAATCTCTCTTTTTATTCAACTCATTTAAACTCATCAAATTACTTTCACATCTTACCATGTTCTAGCCCTTTACATTAGCTACGCGTGGTTTCAAACCGCGCACCATTTGGAGTTCTACACACCAAGTTAAGCCCCTTTCTTTTAGTCTAGAAAAACCTGAATTTTCGAAATTTACAATGTGGTAATCGATTACCAGTGGGTGGTAATCGATTACCACCTGTCAAAAATGAGGCAGTAGCCAATTTTTCATCCCCTGTTCTCTGGTAATCGATTACCAATGTTGGGTAATCGATTACCAAGCCTCTGGTAATCGATTACTAGGCAGACAGTAGCATTTATTTCGTCCCCTGTTGCATGGTAATCGATTACCATGCTTGGGTAATCGATTACTATGCAGTAAAAATGACAGATTACAGCATTTTCAGCCCAAAAGGAGTTGTGTAATCCATCCCTAACACCTTGGTACTCCACACAACACTTAAACATACCCTAATGTAGGCTCTAGGCCCTTCCATCATGCATTTTCATTCAATCATGCATCATTTACAAAGTCTTTAAGATCATGGCCATTTTACAACAAATATGGACCATTTTACAACATAAATACCAAGGCTTCAAGTGCAAGAAATGTGGCAATGGACAAGTCCCATGCTCACTCAAAATATACAATTTATCCATGGCATGAATAGAAGCAATACACAAGACTTAGAACATAATCATGAACACTACAAAAGCATGGAAATAACATCATGCAATATGTTCATGACCTAAGTCTCAAACACTAAATGGCATGCTATGTGCACTCCAAATCTCCTCCAAAATGTCATGCAAGCTCAATGCACCGCATGCAATCCGATGTCCCCTAAGCGGGCTTCTTGCCCGAGGCTCCTCCCGGCTCATAATGCCCTGAAATGTGGTCCCCCAAACACGGGGTGAGATATACAAATATATCTCAGTAAACCAATGGAGCTAGAGGCTTTCTCCACTCCATGGCTCACTCAATGTGCAAATATAACATCATATAATATGCATGACATACAATATCACCAACAACTGGAGACAAACCGAGAACATCCACAATTGGATTTACGTTCAAGGACTCCATCATATAACTCCCGAGACAATCCTGGCGCCTATCCCATGGTTGAGAAGACTCCATGGCAAAACCCAACTGGAACTCCTCATGAGCCCTATCCAGCGGATGTCCCACGTTTGGATCATCCTGGTGTCGCTCCCAGAGTCGACCCCACGGCAAAACCCAACTGGCATTCCCAAACGGAATTATCCAGCGGATGTCCAAACCAACACACGTCAACTGGCCAGTGACCAAACAATTTTCACACAATTCAAGCAATATGGCATACAAGCACATAATCACACAATGCCATAAACACAAAATCCAACCACAACCTTCCACTAGGTGTGGTGGAGCACACAAGGGATTAAACCCCAGTTCCAAGGGTTTACCTCAACACTAACAGATCCGCTCCACACGTATGCTCCAAATCAATCTTTCACAATCACGTCCGTGTGAGGCACCCTACAACGATCAACAATTCCAAATTACACCAAACCTCAAATTTCATGAAATTTCCACAAATTTTCCTAAGTTAAAAATCTAACTTTTTCACCAAAATTTATCATAGCATTTCTAACTTACAAGCATTATTCTAAGGAATTTTCATCTAATAGCATTTTTCCATTTGGGCTCTCTATCATCACACATCTAAGATTAAAGACTTAGTGCATAAATTTCTAGATCTACAAAATCAACCACAAAGATACCACAAATATACTTACAATCTAATGTATGCACACCACCAAGGCTTCACTAATCCAAAGGAAGACCAAAAGCTCCAAAAACACCAAGAACACCCAATGGTTCGGATCTGTCCCAGCTCAAACACGCACAAAGGAGATGATTTCAAGGCTTGGGAGTATCACCAATGGCTTTAGAAGGTTGTTTACAATAGATTTCAACACCAAAACCAAGTGATTTGGTGGAGAAATGAAGAAATGGCAAAAGAGAGATGAAATGGGTCTTGGTTCTTCAATGGCAGGGACGCACGAGAGAAAAGAAAGAAAAGAGGAAGAAAGGCGTGGGGAAAAGGGTGGGAAGCTAAGGGACTTCGGTCACGCGGGTCCCACACGCGATTTAACTTTAATCCCGATAAAAATTCTGATCATAAATTCTTAATCTACATATTTTTCTGGTCCATAACATATTTTTATTTCCTAAAAATATTGATAAAAATTTCACACTTATCGGTACACTCATACTACAGTATTTTACACTTAAAAATCACTATTCATCACTTTTTCACAAATTTGCCTACTCACTCAATTTTCCGCCCTAATTCCATTTCCAGCATTATATTTGTCATATGAAATCTCTAACTCAATTTTTATGCCTCAGAATACACGGCTGGTCGATTACCATTTTGCCCATTTTGCCCATTTTGGCCATAATTCTCGGATTTTCACTAATCCATCAATTCTATTTTCACATTATAATATAAAATACACATTTAAATATATGAGGTGTTATATTCACCCCACCTTTTAGAAATTTTGTCCGCAAAATTAAATCATACCTGCTCGCTAACTCAGGATACAGCCGGAGAATCTCGTCCTCCCGCTCCAAGTAGCCTCCTCAGGTGTGCGGCCTTCCCACTGAATCTTCAGCATGGGAATAATTTTACTTCTCAATCTCTTTTCATTGCGGTCCAATACTACAATAGGACCAACGGGAGTCTTCAAGTTCTCCCTGATTTCAATATTATCCGGTATCACCACATGTGATTCATCCGGAACATAACGTCGCAACTGCGACACATGAAAAACATCATGTAGATTGGACAACTGAGGGGGTAAGGCAAGTTGATAGGCCACCAATCCGACTCTTTTCATAATTTGATACGGTCCAATGAACCGTGGACTCAGCTTCCTCACACCCAACGCACGGCCAACACCCGTGACCGGAGATAACCGTACAAAAACATGGTCACCTTCTTCAAATTCCAGTGGTCTATGTTTATTGTCATAGTAGCTTTTCTACCGATTCTGTGCCTGTTTCAATTTTTCTCTGATCATTTCTATTTGCACTGTTGTTTCCTGTGTAAGAACCCGCACCACTAATTAAGGTAATTAGCGAATTAATTATGATAATTAGGAAATAATTCCATAATTGACCCTAATAATTATTAATGGGCTTAGATAATTATATTGAGTGAGTAAAAATGCTGAAAGTCGCTTTTCGGAAGAAAAGCGCAGATACCGGTTCTGCTACTCGGTATAAATGCGTACCGGAAAAGTATCCCGGAAAATTATAACGAATGCATGATAATTACTAGAATATTATGTAGGACTTGTAAAACAAGTTTCAAGTCAAAATGACGTAATCTGATGCCAGAACTGATACTGGCTATGGAAAAGCGCGTACCGGAAAGGTGCTCCGAAAAATAAAATAAAAATATGACAAATCTTAGAAAAATGTGTAGGTCTAGATTCCAAAGTTTGGGATCAATATCTTTTACTTTGCGATTAAGGCTAATACTGCGCGTTTAGTGGCCATGTGCCTATAAATAGACACATTAGCACACAACCCTAGGAGACCTTATTTTTGAACGTGAAGTTGGTGGCTGAAGGGGGGTGGTTCTGTTTCATTCCTTTCCTTCAACCCTTGAGGAGCAAGTCTTCACCTTTGGCTTGGTTTCTCCTCCTTCTTCCTTCCTACACACTTGTGATCATCCTTGTGAGAGTGAAAGGAGTGTTCTTGGGCAGTGTCCACTGCTGTGTGTGTGTAGTTAGTGAGCTGAGTTTGAAGCTTTAGTGATGGCTACTTTGTGGTAGTCATTGTAAGCTTCAAAGTGCCTTCTTGTGGTGCAAGAACCCACCTTGAAGTGCCATTTTCGTGCTCATACTTAGGCTGAGTTTGAAGTGTCTTGAGAGGGCTCCAAGAGCACAACTTGCCTCTGTTTTGAACTTTGGTAAGTTACCTCACCATGATCATGAGTTTATTTTGCTTAAAGTTGGTGTCTTGACATGTAAAAAGTTAAAATGAAGTAACCAACACCTAAATGAACTTGTATATGCTTAAAGATGCATGCTTTAACGTGTACATGTGTTAAAAGTTGGATCTTTGGGATGGATATTCACGAAATGCAGAAACTGCATTCTGTCGTGAGATATCCGGATATTTGTCGAACAGATATCCGGATATCAGTATCTGGATATGGTATCCGGATATTGATATCCGGATATGGGATCTGGGTATCCGGATATGACATATCCGGATATGTCCAGTGTGATATCCGGATATGGCATATCCGGATATGCCCCTTCTAATATCCGGATATCCTGGGTTCTGCGCAGACAGTAGCTTTACTGTATGAACAGTAAGCTATGGGGTGTGTGTGGACCCTAGTTTAAGGAAGTTGAACTTCTATAATAAATGGACTAAGTCAGAATCACACGATTAAGGGCTTATGGCTTTGTTGGAAGCCTTAAGACGTAAAACGTAAAGGAAAGGCGTAGTCTTTAAGTTGTATGCTTGTGATGCATTTATATTGACTTGTTAATGGTCCATATCAGATTGTGATACTGCTGTTTGTGGACTAGTGAGTGGTTGGACTCTTGGCTTGGATAGCTAGCTTGCAAGGTAAGCTTTCGTGTCCTCGGTTTAGCCATTTTGATGTTCCACCATGTCCCATGGGGATGGGTTTATGCATGTTGTGTTACACGCTTTGATTATTTTGAAAATGCTGTTGAGCTGTTTATATGTAATGAGCATTATGATATGCATGTGGTGTCCACCTAGACGGCAATCCTGAGTATGTAGTACATACAAGATGGAGAAGCATGTGGGTGAGGTGCAGGTAGTATCCATGTACTCATGTAGGCATAGACGTATTCCTACATTTCTCTGGCCAGTAGATTTGAAAGCACACATGACATGATTAATTGCTGCATCGCATAGTTTTGGAACTTATATTGTAAATACTGTTTTTAGAACTTATATTACACATGTAAGTGAGCTTGGGGTGGAGACTCCTTGAGGACCCCTTGTCTTACTGAGATTTCTTGTTAGAGATCTCACCCCACGTTTGGGGAATGCTTATTTCAGGACCAGGTAATGTTGAGGGCTCAGGTGGCAGGAGGCCAGAGTTGAGCTGATATTCTGATATACTGTCTTACTGGATTTGCTGTTATGTTTCCCGTTTTTATTATGCTGATTATGTTGAGACTATTTGTCGGGCATTGTTGCCTTATTTGGTGAGCATGGGGTTTGTCCATGCCACATGATTGTGTTACTGTCTTTTAGTTAATGTTGTAATTAAAGTATCAGGATTTGACCCAGGCTACCTGTGTAGACCTGTGGCTTTAGATACACACATTTATTTATGTACGAGGTATTCAGTTAGTTGTCTTGCAATTTACATACAGGCAGTATTTTTATGAAAATGATTAAGTAATCAAGTTGGTTAAGTTAATGACGTCATAATTGAATTAAAGAAAAAGTTATTCCGCATTTTAATTAAGCGTGGCTTAATACGATAGTGTGTTAACAATCCGGGTTAACACGGGCTGTTACATTTTATGGTATCAGAGCACTTTCTAGGGAAAAGCCTGTATGTATTGCAATAACTTAGGATGTGTCGTTGCGTGTCTACTTTGTGTTCACTCTGACTGGTGTGCGTTACGATAATGCATATGTGACCACATGGCGTGGGCCTGATCAACTCATTCTTTGTGTAACTTGTGCAGAGTCATGGTGCCACCGAGGAGGAACACGAGTACAAGCGAGGATCAATCGGATCCTGTCCTGGCTGCATTAGCTGAGATGCAGGCGGCCCGACTAGCCGACCAGGAAGCCACGAGGCTGGCAAACCGGGCAATGCTGGACGCAATTAGAGATGCGAACCGGCAAACCACGGCAGAGGTTCTGGAGGAGAACCGGATGGCCAACATGACGATGATGAGGGTCATGTTGGAGGAGCTGAGGGCTGGTCCTGCTGCGGGCCAGGGTCCTCCACCACCTCCACCGCCGCCACCGCCTCCACCTCCACCTAGTCAACAGGAGGACACCCAGAGCCAGATGGGTGAGGGTAGTCACTTGACGGGGGCCATGCAGACTATCCCTGTCCTTGCTGAGGATCGTGACGAGATCGATCGCCGGCTGAATGCTTTCCGCAAGCATAAGCCACCTACCTTCGACGGATCGTATGATCCCATTGCTGCTGCCAGATGGCTACAGGCGCTGGACAAGATTTTCCGGATTATGCAGTGCACTGATCCGCAGAAGCTGTTGTTCGCCACGTACATGCTGGAGGGCGAGGCCCATGAGTGGTGGACCAACCTATCTCAGGTCTACGAGATGCAGGGTCATGTGATGACGTGGCCATTCTTCGAGGAGAGCTTCTTGGGTCAGTACTTTCCTTATGACTCTCAGGAGAGGAAGCAGGGAGAGTTTGACCGGTTGGTACAGGGCTCGTTGTCTGTTGACGAGTATCTGGCCAAGTTTAATGAGCTGGTCAAGTTCTCTCATTTCCGCATGGCGAGACCGACTCCCATTTTTCTGGCGGCCAAGTTCCGGAGGGGACTTAATGAGGATATTGCTGGACACCTCGCCGGTTCTGCTTCGAGAGACTTCGGAGCGTTGGTGCAGCAGTGCCGCGACATCGAGGACTACTGCCAGGCGAGTCAGGCCAAGAGGGCCAAGGTTGAGGTGCCACAGAGCGCTGGTGGTTCTACTCCCTGGAAGAACAAGAAATTTGCCAACAAGGGCAAGGGTAAACCACCATTGGCGGCTAAGCAAGCGCCAAATCAGTTCAGGAAGACTGCTGCTTCGGGGAACGCCGCTAGACCTCCTGCTCCCAGATGTTCGGGATGCGGGAAGTCACATTTTGGGCCGTGCTCTACCGGACAGTTGATATGCTTCCAGTGTGGCAAGGAGGGCCACTATTCCAGAGATTGCCCGACGGCGAGAGTTGCTGCAGTGCAGGCTGTGCCATTGCAGATGGTTCCTACTGGGGCACCAGCAGTGCCACCTACTACCGGACGAGTCTACACACTTGATCGTCAGCAGTCGGACAGAGCTCCGAACCTGGTCAGAGGTACTGTTACCATTGGTGGATCAACTATTGATGTTTTGTTTGATTCCGGGGCAACGCACTCTTTTGTTGCTACCCCTATTGCTGTGGGGCTTGAGTTGCCCAGTGATGTGCTTTCTCCACCGATGCGGGTTACCACCGCCACCGGAGAAAAATGTTTGACCTCCACTGTTCATCGCGATGTAGCGTTTCAGTGGGATGGCCGTGATTTCTCGGTAGATCTGATAGGATTGCCGATGGCCAACCTTCAAAATATTTTGGGCATGGATTGGTTGTCCAGAAACTGTGCAATGATTGACTGTTGTGCCAAGAAAGTGGTGATGTCTCCGGGTGGGTCCACAGCCAGTTCCTCACCGTTCATTTCAGTCCTGCAGGAGAGGAGGACCTTGAGAGCAGGGGCATTTGGCTATGTCATGTTGGGAGGTTTGGTGAGTGGGACACAGGAGGATCTCACTGGCATTCCTGTGGTGAAGGAGTTCCTCGAGGTGTTTCCTGAGGAGATTCCTGAGTTCCCACCACAGAGGGAGATAGAGTTCTCCATCGACTTATTGCCTGGTGTGGGGCCTATATCGTTGGCTCCATACCGGATGTCGCCACCAGAGTTGGCGGAGCTGAAGAAGCATATCGAGGAGCTTTCAACAAAAGATTTTATTCGGCCGAGTGTGTCTCCCTGGGGAGCACCGGTCATATTTGTGAAAAAGAAAGATGGGACCATGCGGTTGTGCACCGACTACAGACAGTTGAACAAGGTGACAATCAAGAACAAGTACCCTCTTCCACGCATTGATGATTTGTTGGATCAGCTCAGGGGTGCTTGTGTGTATTCCAAGATTGATCTCCGGTCCGGTTATCATCAGATACGGGTAAAGCCGGAGGATGTCCCAAAGACAGCATTTCGCTCGAGGTACGGGCACTACGAGTACTTGGTGATCCCGTTTGGACTCACCAATGCACCCGCAGTATTCATGGACTACATGAACAGAATCTTCCAGCCGTACCTGGATCAGTTTGTGATCGTCTTCATTGACGACATCTTGATCTACTCCAAGACGGAGGAGGAGCATACCGAGCACTTGAAGATTGTTTTGCAAGTGCTAAAAGAGAAAAAGCTTTATGCTAAGCCATCGAAATGCGAGTTTTGGCTCAAGGCGGTGAAATTTCTGGGTCATGTAATTTCTGCTAATGGAGTTGCAGTTGATCCTAACAAGATTGAGGCCGTGATGGATTGGGAGAGGCCCAAGACGGTTACAGAAGTAAGAAGCTTCTTGGGTTTGGCCGGGTACTATCGGAGGTTCATAGAAGGATTCTCCAAGATGGTGCTACCAATGACTCGCCTTACCCGAAAGGAGACTCCATTCGTGTGGACACATGAGTGTGAGGAGTGTTTCCAGGAGTTAAAGGAGAGACTGACTACTGCTCCAGTGTTAGTTCTTCCTGATCCTGCGGAGCAATTCGAGTTATACTGCGATGCCTCTGGTAAAGGACTTGGCTGTGTGCTGATGCAGAAAGGGAAAGCGGTTGCTTACGCTTCAAGACAGTTGAAACCTCATGAGGAGAACTACCCGACTCACGACTTGGAGTTGGCAGCCATCGTTTTTGCTTTCAAGATTTGGAGGCATTACCTGTTTGGCATGAAGTTTGCTGTATTCAGCGATCACAAGAGCTTGAAGTATCTGTTCGACCAGAAGGAGTTGAACATGAGACAACGAAGATGGATGGAGTTCTTGAAGGACTACGACTTTGAGTTGAGGTACCATCCTGGCAAGGCCAATGTGGTAGCCGATGCTTTGAGTCGGAAATCCGTGAGCCTATCCAGCTTAATGATGAATGACTACGAGATGATCGAGAAGTTCAGAGACTTGAGAGTGAACTCCTTGTTTGGGGGTGCACTGCTTGAGATAGAAACAGCGGAAGTGATTAATGAACTGATGGAAAAGATCAAAGAGGCGCAAGTGCAAAGAGAGTGCCTTGACTATGTGAAGAACCAGGACGGTGTGTCTTGGAACGAGGATGGATTGCTGCTGTTTCAGAAGAGGATTGTTATTCCTCGAGGGCCACTGACCGAAGAGGTTATGGCAGAGGCTCATAAGGGCCGGTTCACTATCCACCCTGGTGCTATAAAAATGTATCAGGACCTAAAAAGGAATTTTTGGTGGCCGGGCATGAAGAAGGACATAGCGGTCTACGTGTCCAAGTGTCTGATTTGTCAGAAGGTGAAGATCGAGCACCAGAAACTGTCTGGTAAACTTCAACCTCTGGAGATTCCACAGTGGAAGTGGGAGAGTATTTCCATGGACTTCGTGGTGGGATTGCCTAAAACTCAGGCTGGTTGTGACTCTATTTGGGTCATTGTGGACAGATTGACCAAGTCTGCCCATTTTCTTCCAGTGAAGGTGAGCTTCACTACAGAGCAGTTGGCCAAGCTATACGTCCGCGAGATTGTGAGGCTTCACGGGGTGCCCGAGAGCATCATCAGTGATAGGGACCCGAAGTTCACATCTCGGTTCTGGGAGGCGCTGCAGGAGGCTTTTGGTACGCAGTTGAGATTGAGTACCGCCTATCACCCTCAGACTGACGGACAGACTGAGCGGACCATCCAGACATTGGAGGACATGTTGAGAGCTTGCACGTTGGAGCAGGGCTCTGCATGGGATAGGTACCTTCCGTTGGTTGAATTCTCGTACAACAACAGTTTTCATGCTAGTCTGGGCATGGCACCCTACGAGGCGCTGTATGGTAGGAGGTGTCGGACTCCTACTTGCTGGTCTGAGGTTGGAGATAAAGAGCTATTCGGCTTGGACTTTGTCCAAGATACTACCCTACAGATCCAGATGATCAGGGAAAAGTTGAAGCAGGCGCAGAATCGTCAGAAGAGCTACTACGATGTCAAGCATCGACCACTGGAGTTCAGTGAGGGTGAGCACGTGTTTGTGAAACTTTCACCTGTCACCGGTGTTGGACGGGCACTCGGCGTGAGGAAGTTGAGCCCGCGATTCATAGGGCCCTACCAGATCCTTGGTAGAGTAGGACCAGTTGCCTATCGACTCGCCTTACCTCCGAACCTCGCCAACATCCACGACGTGTTTCACGTGTCTCAGCTTCGAAAATACATAGCAGACCCTTCGCACGTGGTGCAGCCGGATGATGTGGAGGTTCGGGAGAACCTAAAGACTCCCGTCGGACCACTCAAGATTCTCGATCGAGGCGAGAAACAGCTTAGGAGCAAGATCATTCCGATGGTCAAGGTGCAGTGGACTGGGCGTAGTCCTGAGGAGTGTACCTGGGAGCGAGAGGATGAGCTTCTCCGACAGTATCCCGACTGTCGAGACAGGTATGTTTCTGATTTTGAGGACAAAATCCTTAAAAAGGTGGGGTGAATGTAAGAACCCGCACCACTAATTAAGGTAATTAGCGAATTAATTATGATAATTAGAAAATAATTCCATAATTGACCCTAATAATTATTAATGGGCTTAGATAATTATATTGAGTGAGTAAAAATGCTGAAAGTCGCTTTTCGGAAGAAAAGCGCAGATACCGGTTCTGCTACTCGGTATAAATGCGTACCGGAAAAGTATCCCGGAAAATTATAACGAATGCATGATAATTACTAGAATATTATGTAGGACTTGTAAAACAAGTTTCAAGTCAAAATGACGTAATCTGATGCCAGAACTGATACTGGCTATGGAAAAGCGCGTACCGGAAAGGTGCTCCGAAAAATAAAATAAAAATATGACAAATCTTAGAAAAATGTGTAGGTCTAGATTCCAAAGTTTGGGATCAATATCTTTTACTTTGCGATTAAGGCTAATACTGCGCGTTTAGTGGCCATGTGCCTATAAATAGACACATTAGCACACAACCCTAGGAGACCTTATTTTTGAACGTGAAGTTGGTGGCTGAAGGGTGGTGGTTCTGTTTCATTCCTTTCCTTCAACCCTTGAGGAGCAAGTCTTCACCTTTGGCTTGGTTTCTCCTCCTTCTTCCTTCCTACACACTTGTGATCATCCTTGTGAGAGTGAAAGGAGTGTTCTTGGGCAGTGTCCACTGCTGTGTGTGTGTAGTTAGTGAGCTGAGTTTGAAGCTTTAGTGATGGCTACTTTGTGGTAGTCATTGTAAGCTTCAAAGTGCCTTCTTGTGGTGCAAGAACCCACCTTGAAGTGCCATTTTCGTGCTCATACTTAGGCTGAGTTTGAAGTGTCTTGAGAGGGCTCCAAGAGCACAACTTGCCTCTGTTTTGAACTTTGGTAAGTTACCTCACCATGATCATGAGTTTATTTTGCTTAAAGTTGGTGTCTTGACATGTAAAAAGTTAAAATGAAGTAACCAACACCTAAATGAACTTGTATATGCTTAAAGATGCATGCTTTAACGTGTACATGTGTTAAAAGTTGGATCTTTGGGATGGATATTCACGAAATGCAGAAACTGCATTCTGTCGTGAGATATCCGGATATTTGTCGAACAGATATCCGGATATCAGTATCCGGATATGGTATCCGGATATTGATATCCGGATATGGGATCTGGGTATCCGGATATGACATATCCGGATATGTCCAGTGTGATATCCGGATATGGCATATCCGGATATGCCCCTTCTGATATCCGGATATCCTGGGTTCTGCGCAGACAGTAGCTTTACTGTATGAACAGTAAGCTATGGGGTGTGTGTGGACCCTAGTTTAAGGAAGTTGAACTTCTATAATAAATGGACTAAGTCAGAATCACACGATTAAGGGCTTATGGCTTTGTTGGAAGCCTTAAGACGTAAAACGTAAAGAAAAGGCGTAGTCTTTAAGTTGTATGCTTGTGATGCATTTATATTGACTTGTTAATGGTCCATATCAGATTGTGATACTGCTGTTTGTGGACTAGTGAGTGGTTGGACTCTTGGCTTGGATAGCTAGCTTGCAAGGTAAGCTTTCGTGTCCTCGGTTTAGCCATTTTGATGTTCCACCATGTCCCATGGGGATGGGTTTATGCATGCTGTGTTACACGCTTTGATTATTTTGAAAATGCTGTTGAGCTGTTTATATGTAATGAGCATTATGATATGCATGTGGTGTCCACCTAGACGCCAATCCTGAGTATGTAGTACATACAAGATGGAGAAGCATGTGGGTGAGGTGCAGGTAGTATCCATGTACTCATGTAGGCATAGACGTATTCCTACATTTCTCTGGCCAGTAGATTTGAAAGCACACATGACATGATTAATTGCTGCATCGCATAGTTTTGGAACTTATATTGTAAATACTGTTTTTAGAACTTATATTACACATGTAAGTGAGCTTGGGGTGGAGACTCCTTGAGGACCCCTTGTCTTACTGAGATTTCTTGTTAGAGATCTCACCCCACGTTTGGGGAATGCTTATTTCAGGACCAGGTAATGTTGAGGGCTCAGGTGGCAGGAGGCCAGAGTTGAGCTGATATTCTGATATACTGTCTTGCTGGATTTGCTGTTATGTTTCCCGTTTTTATTATGCTGATTATGTTGAGACTATTTGTCGGGCATTGTTGCCTTATTTGGTGAGCATGGGGTTTGTCCATGCCACATGATTGTGTTACTGTCTTTTAGTTAATGTTGTAATTAAAGTATCAGGATTTGACCCAGGCTACCTGTGTAGACCTGTGGCTTTAGATACACACATTTATTTATGTACGAGGTATTCAGTTAGTTGTCTTGCAATTTACATACAGGCAGTATTTTTATGAAAATGATTAAGTAATCAAGTTGGTTAAGTTAATGACGTCATAATTGAATTAAAGAAAAAGTTATTCCGCATTTTTATTAAGCGTGGCTTAATACGATAGTGTGTTAACAATCCGGGTTAACACGGGCTGTTACATTTCCTGCACAAAATCCGGACCAAATCTTTCTTTATCGCCTACCTCAGTCCAACAAGTGGGCGTACGACACCTCCTACCATACAAAACCTCATATGGTGCCATACCCAGACTGGAGTGAAAACTGTTATTATAAGAAAACTCCACCAATGGCAAGTACCTATCCCAGGCATTACCCTGTTCCAGTGTGCAAGCTCTCAGCATATCCTCAAGTGTCTGTATGGTCCTCTCAGTCTGACCATCCGTCTGCGGGTGATACGTAGTGCTCAGTCGAAGCTGAGTGCCAAAATCCTGCTGCAAAGCTCCCCAAAAGCGTGAAGTAAACTTCGGGTCCCGATCACTAACAATGTTAATCGGTATCCCATGGAGTCTAGCAATCTCCTTTACATACAACGTAGCCAACTTCTCTGTGGTAAAATCCACTCGTACTGGTAGAAAATGTGCAGACTTCGTAAGTTGGTCCACAATAACCCAAATTGAATCGTAACCAGCTTGAGTTCGAGGCAATCCCACAACAAAATCCATCGAAATACTCTCCCATTTCCATTCAGGTATATCCAGCGGCTGAAGTAATCCAGCAGGTTTCTGATGCTCTATTTTTACTTTTTGACACACCAAGCACTTAGATACGTACTCGGCAACATCCCTTTTCATCCCAGGCCACCAGAACTTAACTTTCAAATCTTGGTACATTTTTGTGGCACCTGGGTGGATAGCATATTGACCCTTGTGGGCCTCAGTCATAACTTCCTCTGCAAGTTCCTTGGGCACAACAATCCTGCCCTGATATAATAATAGTCCCTGTTCATTAACAGATATGCCACTCTGGCCTTTCAAATATTTAATACTTTCATTTCTGATTTGAGTCTCTTTAATCTTCTCGTACAGCTCGTTCTCAATCTGAGTCAACTCCATATCACACATTCTTCCTGCAAAGAAATCCGTTATTTTCATGTCCCGAAATTGTTCAATCACTTCATTGTCCCACATCATCATATGAGATAAGTTGACAGACTTCCTACTCAATGCATCTGCCACAACATTAGCCTTTCCCGGGTGATATGTCAGCTCAAAGTCATAGTCTTTCAAGAATCCAACCCATCTACGCTGCCTCATATTCAGCTCCTTCTGATCAAACAAATATTTTAAGCTTTTATGATCACTGAACACAGCAAACTTCATCCCATACAGAAAGTGCCTCCAGATTTTCAAGGCAAACACAATAGCAGCCAGTTCCAAGTCGTGCGTCGGATAATTCTCTTCATGCGGCCTTAACTGCCTAGACGCATAAGCAATCACTTTTCCTTCCTGCATCAGTACGCTCCCTAAACCTTTCTTAGAAGCATCACAATATAAAACAAACTCACCCTCCGGATCAGGTATAGTCAACACCGGAGCAGTGGTCAACTTCTCTTTGAGTAGCAGAAAACAGTCCTCACATTCCTGGGTCCACACAAAAGGAGTATCCTTTCGTGTCAATCGGGTCAACGGTAGAACCATTGCAGAAAACCCCTGTATAAATCGGCGATAATAACCAGCAAGCCCCAGAAAACTTCTAATCTCAGTCACAGTCTTAGGTCGTTCCCAGTCACTTACCGCTTCAATCTTGCTTGGATCCACTGCAACACCACTTGTAGAAATAACATGACCCAAAAATTGCACCTCAGACAACCAGAATTCACACTTAGAAGGTTTAGCATATAATTTCTTATCTTTCAACACCTGCAACACAGTCCTCAAATGGTCGATGTGCTCCTCCTTACTCTTAGAATAGATCAAAATGTCGTCGATAAATACAATTACAAACTGGTCCAAATACGGTTTAAAGATGCGGTTCATATAATCCATGAACACCGTAGGGGCATTAGTAAGCCCAAAAGGAATCACTTGATATTCAAAATGTCCATATCTGGATCGGAAAGCTGTTTTAGGTACATCCTCCGGTTTAATCCGGATCTGGTGATATCTGGACCAGAGATCAATCTTCGAAAACACACAGGCATCCCTCAACTGATCTAATAAATCATCAATGCGCGGCAATGGGTACCGGTTCTTAATAGTCACTTTATTCAACTGTCGGTAGTCCGTGCACAATCTCATGCTACCATCCTTTTTCTTCACAAATATCACCGGTGCTCCCCACGGAGACACACTCAGCCTGATAAAATTCTTTGCAGATAATTCTTCAATGTGTTTCTTCAACTCGGCCAACTCAAGTGGCGACATCCGGTATGGAGCCAAGGAGATCGGCCCCACACCAGGCAATAGGTCAATCGAGAATTCAATCTCTCTCTCAGGCGGAAATTCCGGTATCTCATCAGGGAATACATCCTTAAACTCATTAACAACCGGAATAGAAGAAATCTCCTCCTTTTTATCACCCACCAATCCGCCCAAAAGGACATAACCCAGATCTCCAGCCTTCAAGGCTTTCACAGTTTGACTGACAGACAAATACAAAGACGGACAAACAGACGGCCTCTCGTGAGATAGCAACAACCTCTTTCCGCAACAATCAATCACTACGCAGTTCCGAGACAACCAATCCATCCCCAAAATCAAATTGACAGAGGCCAGGGGTAAGATAATTAAATCAATGGTGTAACCCCTGCCTAAATAGGTGAACTTCACATCTTCGCAAATCCAAGACGATTCACTAACCTCTCTTGTAGCGGTAGTAATACGCATCGGAGGAACCATTCGTGTTACTCTTAAGTCCAACGCCTTAGCCACATAGTCCGCCACAAAAGAATGTGTTGCTCCCACAGACAAGTCAACATTAGAGAGGAAAATTATACCTTTTACCAAGTTCAGAGCCTTTTCAGCATGTTGCGCATTTGTAGTATATACTCGTCCCACAGTAGGAACAGCAGTAGTAGGAGTAGCAGTAGTAGTCGCGGTCGGCAAGGCCTGCAGATTCGCAGCCTGCCCCGAAGAAGATGGACAATTTCTAGCAAAGTGGCCATTCTGACCATATTTAAAACAAGCCAACGGACCAGCACCACATACACCTTTGTGGTATTTCCTGCACTTCCCACATTGTGGTGTAAAATATCTGTCCGCAGCACCACCACCACCAGGGTTTCCACCCCTCTTGAACTGTCCAGGAGGCTGCCTTACATGCAACCCCCTGCCCCTATTATTATTGAAGCCTCCTCTATAAGTATTACCTGAAGGACCAGGTGTCCTCTTAACATCTTGTTCCTTTGTCGTATCAGATTTCGGATACCTACCATAAACAGTCTCAACCCTCTTGCATTGGGTCACTAAGTCAGCAAAGTTTCTCACCGCAGTATTAGACATTCTTTTTGCAATCTTTTCATTCAGCCCTCTCTGGAACTTAGCTGACAAAAACTCGGGAGTAGGTAGAGTACCTCCATAATTTGCAAATTTCACAAGTTCATTAAATTTTGCCACATAGGCATCCACTGTCATGACCCCCTGCACAAGGCTATCAAACTCACCTTGTTTTGCCTCCCGAACATCACGGGGAAAATACTCTTCATGAAATAAACCTTCAAACATAGTCCAAGAAATAATCTCACCCTGAATAGCATACGGGCGAGACACATTGTCCCACCACTCCTGGGCGTCACCCTCCAACATATAAACAGAATACAATAATTTTTGTGGATCTTGGCATCTCATCACTTGGAAAATCTTATCCATTCCCCTTAACCAAGCAGTAACTCCTTCGGGTCCCTTGACCCCAGAAAAGCGGGTGGCTTATGTTTTCTAAAAGATATGAGCCTACGCTCATCATCAGCATTATCCAATACCTGCCCTGCAACCCCAGTGGATTGAGCAACAGATGACGGATCAGGAACATAGCTAGGGTCAGTGGTATGATGACTAGCCTCACCAGTGTGGTGACTAGCCCCACTCTCCCCTTGTTGAGGAGTAACAGATGGCGTCGGTGTAGGAGTCACCGTAGCCGTGTGTGGAGGTGAATTATCCCTCCTAGGACGATTTCTATCAGCCCTCATTTCAGCCATAAAGGCCTGCATCATATCCTGATTAGTCTTCATCAGGTTTTCAGTCATGTTTCTATTTGCAGCCGTCTCCGCCTGCAGAGCATTCAGGACTGCAGTGACCGGATCCGGTGGCAAAGGACCTGCACCACGTGCCCCACGGCGACCACGCGCCCTACTCATGATATCTGTACATGTAACACAAAGGAATGAGTTGATCAGACCCACACTGAGGAATCACATATACATTAATCATAAATAGTTCACAGATAGCTATGGAACACAAGATACAAACATACACAATCAGAGTTCCCTCACAAAACTGTTCTGATACCATAAAATGTAACAGCCCGTTGTACACCGGTATTGTTAACATTGATTATGATATTAAGCGCAGTTACAATCACAGTAATTGGGTTAATTAAATTACGGGCAACTTTTTCTTTTATCATATTCCTTTTCATAACAATAACTTTTTCCGTAATCAATTAAAACAACACTATAATTGTAAATGCAATTCGCGGAATCATTCAGTTTATTAACATCCCTAATCTCTCTTTTTATTCAACTCATTTAAACTCGTCAAATTACTTTCACATCTTACCATGTTCTAGCCCTTTACATTAGCTACGCGTGGTTTCAAACCGCGCACCATTTGGAGTTCTACACACCAAGTTAAGCCCCTTTCTTTTAGTCTAGAAAAACCTGAATTTTCGAAATTTACAATGTGGTAATCGATTACCAGTGGGTGGTAATCGATTACCACCTGTCAAAAATGAGGCAGTAGCCAATTTTTCATCCCCTGTTCTCTGGTAATCGATTACCAATGTTGGGTAATCGATTACCAAGCCTCTGGTAATCGATTACTAGGCAGACAGTAGCATTTATTTCGTCCCCTGTTGCATGGTAATCGATTACCATGCTTGGGTAATCGATTACTATGCAGTAAAAATGACAGATTACAGCATTTTCAGCCCAAAAAGAGTTGTGTAATCCATCCCTAACACCTTGGTACTCCACACAACACTTAAACATACTCTAATGTAGGCTCTAGGCCCTTCCATCATGCATTTTCATTCAATCATGCATCATTTACAAAGTCTTTAAGATCATGGCCATTTTACAACAAATATGGACCATTTTACAACATAAATACCAAGGCTTCAAGTGCAAGAAATGTGGCAATGGACAAGTCCCATGCTCACTCAAAATATACAATTTATCCATGGCATGAATAGAAGCAATACACAAGACTTAGAACATAATCATGAACACTACAAAAGCATGGAAATAACATCATACAATATGTTCATGACCTAAGTCTCAAACACTAAATGGCATGCTATGTGCACTCCAAATCTCCTCCAAAATGTCATGCAAGCTCAATGCACCGCATGCAATCCGATGTCCCCTAAGCGGGCTTCTTGCCCGAGGCTCCTCCCGGCTCATAATGCCCTGAAATATGGTCCCCCAAACACGGGGTGAGATATACAAATATATCTCAGTAAACCAATGGAGCTAGAGGCTTTCTCCACTCCATGGCTCACTCAATGTGCAAATATAACATCATATAATATGCATGACATACAATATCACCAACAACTGGAGACAAACCGAGAACATCCACAATTGGATTTACGTTCAAGGACTCCATCATATAACTCCCGAGACAATCCTGACGCCTCTCCCATGGTTGAGAAGACTCCATGGCAAAACCCAACTGGAACTCCTCATGAGCCCTATCCAGCGGATGTCCCACGTTTGGATCATCCTGGTGTCGCTCCCAGAGTCGACCCCACGGCAAAACCCAACTGGCATTCCCAAACGGAATTATCCAGCGGATGTCCAAACCAACACACGTCAACTGGCCAGTGACCAAATAATTTTCACACAATTCAAGCAATATGGCATACAAGCACATAATCACACAATGCCATAAACACAAAATCCAACCACAACCTTCCACTAGGTGTGGTGGAGCACACAAGGGATTAAACCCCAGTTCCAAGGGTTTACCTCAACACTAACAGATCCGCTCCACACGTATGCTCCAAATCAATCTTTCACAATCACGTCCGTGTGAGGCACCATACAACGATCAACAATTCCAAATTACACCAAACCTCAAATTTCATGAAATTTCCACAAATTTTCCTAAGTTAAAAATCTAACTTTTTCACCAAAATTTATCATAGCATTTCTAGCTTACAAGCATCATTCTAAGGCATTTTCATCTAATAGCATTTTTCCATTTGGGCTCTCTATCATCACACATCTAAGATTAAAGACTTAGTGCATAAATTTCTAGATCTACAAAATCAACCACAAAGATACCACAAATATACTTACAATCTAGTGTATGCACACCACCAAGGCTTCACTAATCCAAAGGAAGACCAAAAGCTCCAAAACACCAAGAACACCCAATGGTTCGGATCTGTCCCAGCTCAAACACGCACAAAGGAGATGATTTCAAGGCTTGAGAGTATCACCAATGGCTTTAGAAGGTTGTTTACAATAGATTTCAACACCAAAACCAAGTGATTTGGTGGAGAAATGAAGAAATGGCAAAAGAGAGATGAAATGGGTCTTGGTTCTTCAATGGCAGGGACGCACGAGAGAAAAGAAAGAAAAGAGGAAGAAAGGCGTGGGGAAAAGGGTGGGAAGCTAAGTGACTTCGGTCACGCGGGTCCCACACGCGATTTAACTTTAATCCCGATAAAAATTCTGATCATAAATTCTTAATCTACATATTTTTCTGGTCCATAACATATTTTTATTTCCTAAAAATATTGATAAAAATTTCACACTTATCGGTACACTCATACTGCAGTATTTTACACTTAAAAATCACTATTCATCACTTTTTCACAAATTTGCCTACTCACTCAATTTTCCGCCCTGATTCCATTTCCAGCATTATATTTGTCATATGAAATCTCTAACTCAATTTTTATGCCTCAGAATACACGGCTGGTCGATTACCATTTTGCCCTTTTTGCCAATTTTGGCCATAATTCTCGGATTTTCACTAATCCATCAATTCTATTTTCACATTATAATATAAAATACACATTTAAATATATGAGGTGTTATACTCCTCCTTCTGGTTATTCCCTTTACTCAAAGCAAAATACCCTAAGATTTCTAATCTTGCTTTACACTACTTTGTGAGGGTTTCGTCGACCAAGTGGTCCTAAGATAAGATTGCAAACTAAAGGGTGTTACAAAATCAGAGCATTCGACCAAGAAATAACTCATAATTCATTAAAGAAAATTGGCTCATAAGACAAGGAACACTACTTTTACCTCACCCTTAACCAACTTAAAAAATTAGCTCATAAGGAGCATGATAAAAACTAGAAAATTACAGAGAAGGACTAAAACGGGACTCCACGAAGAGTCGATCTATGCAAAAGTCTTTCCCTTTTGTAGTGACGAGTGCTGACTCCTCTGGTCTATGAACTCAACCACTCCTCAAATCCACGGTTCATATTTCCTCAAATCCTCTCCAATTAGAGCATTGCTTCCTGCCAACTCAGCCTTGTTCTGCTGTGATCCCCTCTCATTTTACGATATTCTGTTTGGAATTTGCAGAAGTGAGGTCTACTCCCACATTCCCTGCTGTCGTTGACGTGGAGGCCCTCGATTGGTTGCTTTTCTGCTCCACCAGTGCTGCTTGCTTTTCTGTCCCCTTTTGTACTTCTATGCTTTTATTCTTCCAAGTTTCTCCCTTGTTGGATTAAGTTTTCTTTTAGTTGGTCAAGTTTTCTGTAGAGAACAATTCGACCCATTAAACTCGTGAAGAAATGATCAAGTATTGTTTGAGCCCAATTCATCAATAAAATCCTCCTGGGAATAAACTTAAAATAAAACAGTAATTATCCAGCAAGATTTTTAATTTAAAAAGCACTCAAATAATAAATGGATACATCAGGCAGCATCCACGATTTCTATGAGCAATTTAAGGAGGAGTTAAGACGGACAATCTTCTCCAAAAAAGAAGACAGACAATGTTTTAATTTTGGTGCAGATCAATAAAAACGGATGACGTTTTGTAAATTCAAAGGTTAGCATTGAAACAGGGAAGAAAATTATTGAACCAAAATAAAAGCCGACCCAAACTGAAAGGGACAAAAAAAAAGGTGTTATCCGGTTTATCCAGTGCTAAATTTGAGACCAAATTAAGCTCCCCCAACTCTATTATCTCAAATCACTCCTTCCGTTCGCGGGTCTTATCAACAAAAAAATTTTAAATTTTTTTCTTCGAACCCAACCCTACCCCACCGTTGTCACTTTCCCCATTCGCTCCATTTCTACACTCTCATGTTATTGGCTCATGCTTCTCTGTCCCTCTCCACGCCCTTGACCCCTTTTACTTTTTCCCACCCACTACACACTGTCCCAGCCTGTGCAAATCCCCTCTCTCTCTCTCTCTCTGTTTCTTTCCTTATTTTTTCTCAATGTTCCCTAAACTCAGCTTCGCTTTCAGTTCCATTGTCTCCTTCCACTACTAGATCTTTGCAATCACCCTTATGTAACCGACATTTTGCTACTCGCTTCACCTTCCTCTTCGCTTTTTCCCCCCCTCACGTAGATCCAAACTAGAACGCTTGATGTTTAGTTAAAAAAAATGCAGCATTCTCAGTTCCACTGACAAGTCTTTAGTTACTCAACCAGCTATTTTAATTAATTAATTTATTTGAAAGTTTCTGAGAAGCTCTGCGTTTAAATGGAGGTGGCTTCGGAGAAGTTAGGTGAAGATGAAACTCCAGAAAAGCGCAAAATTCCGGAGAAGAAGAACTCGTCAGAAGATGCGAAAAGAGCTGCTAAAACAACCGCCGCAAACCCTGGCGGTTCTGTTTCTGCTAGAAAGAGAGTGGAATCTCGAAACGTTTCGGGTTCTGGTCTGGCTGCGACGAAGAGATCGAGTTCAATTGTCGGTTCTGCTAGTTCAGTTTCTGCATCCAGACGAAGCAGTACCGGAGGATTGCTACAGAGGCCGTCAATCTCTGGCGGAGGAAGGAAAGCCGGTGCTGACTCTGCTGCCGGCACTAAGAGCAGCGCTTCTTTGGCCACCGAACCTGCACGGAGGTCTCTCCCGGAGCTCAGGCGTAGTTCGATAACTTCTGCTCGTGCTGGAGCTCCGGGAAGGCCGGCTGTGGCCTCGCTGGTGGGGCTGGGTTTGAGGACGCCGAGTGCTAATAAGGTAGAGGTTGTGAAGAAGCCGTTAAGTAAGCCGGCATTGTCGGCTTCTTCTTCTTCGTTGAGGAAGGTTGGTTCTCCGTCTGTGGATAGTAGCGGCGGCAGTGGCGGTTCTGCTAGGAAGACGGTTTCAAAGATTTCGTCGGCACGTTCGCCGTCTATCTCCAGCGGGCTGAGAGCGGGGTCTTTGTCGTCGTCACAGGATAGGAGTTCTGCTCTGTCTGGAAGGAGGAAAGGGGTGACTCCTGATAGCCGGGATTCAAAGTTTATTGTTCTTCCTCAGGTTGATATTAAGGCCAATGATGATTTGGTAAGCTTAGTGATTATGGCAACACTTTTAATTTACCATTCGGAATCTCATGAGTGAATTATTGTTGATTCTCATGTGGTAGTGAAGCAGTTGCGTAAAAAGAGGGAATTATATATACATAGATGTATATGCTTTTGTCATTGGAAATATTTGGTGGTTGTTGGATGATTTTTTGGAATCTCAGTCGAGCAAGGGTTCCATCGTGGAGTTAACTTAGAAGCTTGCACTGTCAAACATGTTGAAAATTGACACTAACTCGGTTGCATATTTTATTAACTATTTAACAAATAATATCTGTTGATGTTTGAGATATTGATGTGCTGTAGGTATCATAAAATGAACTCTCCCTGTTGCAATGTCTCACATATGTGAAGCTAAACATCCATTATTAGTGAGCTAATGTGATGGATTTTTCAGCCCCTTTTATTATCTAATTGTGATTCTTATTTATTTTTTAGAGATTGGATCTTAGGGGACACAGAGTTCGCAGTCTCAATGCCAGTGGATTAAATTTATCCTCAAACTTAGAGGTAAATGTATCTTCTGTTTAGCTTGTTATTTATTTTATACAACCTGTTCAAATGTTTTTCTGGCAATTTTTTAATGAAATCTAATTCATGGCAGGCATACAATCTGTTTGCTACCATTTTGTTTTTCTCTTTATTTATTGCGTAAGTGTGATTTTGGGAAAGAAGATTGTTTGCTATGGTTGAGCTCATTCTGTAGTCTCTATTGAAAAGCAGTTGGGAAGATTGTTCATTAGCAAGAAGAAAAATTGTGAATAAAGTGGACCTCTTTCTTGGTGCTCAGTTTTGTATTACTCTTATTTTACTGAACGGTTATATTTGTTTAGGGCATACTATTTTCCTAAATGGTCCAAGACACATGGCTGGTTGGCCCCACTTTGAAATACTATGACAAGTGAATTGATGTTGGTTTAGTTGCTTTTGTTTCTGTCAATTGCTTTAGGTTTTGTTCTTTAAGATTGTAAAATATTTTTTTTTTGTTTTGCCTTAGTTTATTCCAAGGACCGCATGGTGTAAAGGAGAGAATTTCAAGTTGTACTTTAATCTACTCTAGTTAGTTTGTGTTTTGAGTATTTTTATAGCATTTAACATATGATCCTTTTTGACAGTTTGTTTATCTCCGAGACAATCTTTTATCTACACTGGAAGGAGTTGAGATATTGACGAGAGTGAAGGTATTTTATATAATTACATTTGGGTGTTATGTTTGAATAATTTCAGGTAAACTTACTAACTAATTGCAAAAATCTGTTTACCTTGTCAGGTTCTTGATTTGAGTTTTAATGATTTTAAGGGGCCAGGATTTGAGCCTCTTGAGAATTGCAAAGTACTGCAGGTATGTTGTCTTTTATATTTGTGTGTATGGGTGCGCAAATGCTTTTGACTTATGGTTGTGATAACAATGCTAAACAGTGTGAATACTTATTTATTAATAACATTATGAAATCCTTAATTTTTATGCAGCAACTCTATCTTGCTGGAAATCAAATCACATCGTTGGCAAGTCTCCCGCAGCTTCCTAATTTGGAGGCAAGCTTTAAAATCCCAGTCTGCTTTCTGATATTTATTTCAGATATTATTATGGTCTTCAACTTCATTGTTCATTTTTTATTTTTTATTTTTGGTATTTGTTATGTTTCTTTTTTGCAGTTCCTCTCAGTAGCTCAAAATAAGTTGAAATCTCTCACGATGGCAAGTCAACCTCGACTCCAGGTGGTTTTGTTGTTTTGAGTTTTGACCATGTATTTTGTGTGTACAATTGAATGCTTTATTAGAAAAAGCAATTTGATGCAGGTCTTAGCTGCTAGCAAAAACAGAATTTCTACTCTTAAGGGTTTCCCATATTTACCAGTTCTGGAGGTTAGTATGAATTCATTTTTATTTGGTTGGCCTAATGTAAACAAGTGATTAGACATCGTTGTGCTTTTATCTTAGTAGACTTTCTCATGGATATAGTTAATCATTTTGTGGCGTTGTCTTATAAAATTTCCTAGTCATTGTGGGAGATGTCTATTTATCTCTTTAAAGCATATAGAGAAGTGTTATAGATTAGTGATTTTTAGACACTATTCTTTAATTTATTTTTTTAGCTTGTATTTTTCTGTTTTGATGAATTGCTGGTTTTATGAGAAAAGCACCAAGGAAATTATATGGGTTGCCATGTGATTAAGATTCTAGGTTATCATTTCCACAGATAATTTATTGGGCTTAGCCAGCAAGGAATTTCATTTTTGTTCTTGAATACACCCCCCCCCCCCCCCCTTTCTCCTGAAAGCTCTCTTGGGTTTGGAGGGTGGAAAAAACACATGCCCACCTTAGCTTGTGCTGAGATTCACTTTAATTGTTATGTCAGAAGTTTCAGGGATTGAACTTGTTGACCTAGCTTGATTATTGGCAGATGTTAGCCATTATATTAGTCAGCTTGTAGACATGATAGCCTTACATTCAATGTACACAATTTTGTTTTCACTATTGAAGTTTATTTTCAATATAGAATTAGAAATATACCTGTTATGCCAGGGGTAAATAAACTTGTGTATTCAGACTAAGGTTTCTTCTCTTTTTCTGCAGAACTGTTAAGCATTTGATTGAAGAGGTAGTTATAAAATTAAAAAGAAGAAATAATTGAATGTATAATAATGTGAATGCGGTATATAAAAGTTTAGTTTGTTTCTACTGTTCATTTCCATTGAACCAAAACCATTGTGATGATATATTTTAGGGTTAACATTAAGACTTTGGCTTAATTCATATATTTAGTTTTGCTGTAGGTTTCCTATAAACATCATTCACTTCATATTTATATGTGATAATCACATTATACTTTTGTTTATTTTACTTCTTCCTACGGAAATATACAGTGATAATTTGGTTTAATTACTTCATTGCTTCTTATATTCTTACCCGATTTTTAAATCAGCCCCTCCCATGGTTTATATCTCTTAACACCTCCTTACTTTTTAAAAGTTTCTATTTGGAGTCTTGGAATCACCAAAAGTTTCTAGTTGGGTTTGCATGACCGTTAGGCATCAATTAATTTAGTCATGTGATGCAGGTGATATTGTCCTCCTAAAGGCCAAAACTCAATTATATGACAGTTGGTCATGTTGGTGGTCCATTTAGAAACATTTGGTAATCATGCAACCCAATTAGAAACTTCTAAATTATAGTTATTAATTTAAAAAGTAGATAAAACTATGAATAATAATTTAGTAATTAAACTTCAAAAATTTCAATTAGCACTCAGAGACTCAAATTAGTGTAAAATTTACACATGCATAGGTGCGTACTTAAATGTAGACTGATTGCTGTTACTTTCAATGATTTTTTGTACTGTAGCATTTGCGAGTGGAGGAGAATCCTATACTTAAGATGCCTCATTCGGAAGCAGCCTCAATATTGCTAGTTGGGCCTACTTTAAAAAAATATAACGATAGAGGTATGAGTAGTAAAGTTATCCTTAGTCTTTGGCATCTTTAATTGTGGGTAGAAGTGATAGTAAAATGCATCTTAAATCTAACTAAGGGTTTAGGTGTACCCATTGTATGGAAATTCTTCTAGTGATTTCTACCGGCATCTTTGAACTCTTATGTTATGTATTAAGATAGTTTATTGAATATAAAAAGTTCTTCAGATCTTTCACGTGAGGAAATGGCATTAGCAAAGCGTTATCCTGCCCATACGGCTTTGTGCATAAGAGATGGTTGGGAGTTCAGTCGCCCTGAGCACGCTGTAGAGTCAACTTTCCGCTTTCTAGTAGAGAAATGGAAGGACCATATTCCTCCTGGGTTTTTCCTTGAAGAAGCCTCCATAGATAAACCTTTGGAAGAAGATGTGTGTTGCTGTCACTTCACAATTACTCGTGATGGTGCAGTGAGTACAGACCCTCCGTTAGTCTTGAAATATCAATGGTTTTGTGGTGATGTAACACTTTCAAATTTTGTTCCAATTCCAGATGCTACCGGTGAGGTAATGAGTTGATTATATGATTATCATGCTTCAAATTTTTTTATTATATTTGTTCATATTATTTGTGTTCATGATGTTGTATTGTATGTTTTCCAGATTTACTGGCCAAAGCATGATGACATTGGAAAAATTCTGAAAGTGGAATGTACTCCCACTCTGGGAGAAACAGACTATCCTTCAATATTTGCCATCTCTTCTCCTGTTTCACCAGGTAGGCTTGTCTTGTGTCCTTATAGATGAACAACTAAATTTTTGAGATCGTAGTTAGACCGACAGGAAGAAGTAAACCCTCCTACTTTAGCATCAGAGAGATGTGGAAGTACGTGGTATCTACTAAGTGATGAATTATGGATTCCTTTTTTTATTCATATTCTTCATTTTCTGGTATGCTTTTATTGATATTTGAGAACGAAACTTGCTGATTCTCTTTATGTTATTGCCTGTGTTATTTTCCCAAATCTGCCTTAAAACATCCTTGCTGAGTTATTATAAATGAATGAGGGAGTTAGAGGCAACCTTTTTATTGTGCAAGTAGTAGGCATTGAGATGTATGAACATAACATCAAATAAGGGCCTGTTTGGTTTAAGGAAATGTTTTATGTTTTTATTTTCTGTTTTGACTAATAATTAAAAAAATGCCACATTGTTTTCAGTTTCCTGCACAAGGAAACTGAGTGAAAGCAAGGCAGCTTTTTGTTAGGCCTGTAATTAAGAAGGTGAATGTAAGAAGAAATAAGGACGGACCTAAGGATCTAGATCTAGTTGGGTAGGCATTGTTAGTTATGGTAATTAGAGTTAATTGATATTATTATATATATTTGATATAGTTACCTTACCTGATATTAATTTATATTGTTATATAATAGATAATGTTACCTGATAGTTGATATTTTTAGATCATACTTGTCAGTTGCAGTTAGCGGCCAGTAGCGGCCGACCCCGAAAATGGTATAGCAGTGTAGTGGTATTGCCGCTACGGTGAAGTATTAATTCCATATATATTATATTAACAGTCTAATACTACACAAAGATAAATGCTCAAACATAAGAAGTTACACAAAATGAAACACATAATTCCACAATCAATGTCAAATACAAGGAGCATAAAGGAAGGATCCAAAATTAAACACAAATGAACAATGAATTCAACAAAATCAAACACATAATTCCACAATCAATATTAAATAGCGGGTAGCGTCGCGTTGCACATTTGTATACGCTGCTACTGGCTAGTGTCGCTTCGCGTCGCGGTTGTAGTGGTCGGCTGTCGCTACCTTTTACTATAGCGGTTTAGCGGCGCTACGGGCCACTACTGACAACCTGATTTTAGATATATTAGATATGGTTACTTGTTATTAATTGATATGCTTAGATGTAGTAGATAAAGTTACTTGATTTCTAGGAGATATTAATAGATTCAACAGTTAAGATTTCAAGATTTGGGATGCTACTCATCTAGGTTATCAATAGGATAAAAGGTAATAGAGGGCGGAGAAGGAGGCATATTGAGATTAAAATTGAGTTATGGGGAGAGACCAGGCTATTGAAATCCTGGATATCAGTACTCTATTTTCCTTATCAATAAAATTTTCCTGTGTTTTCTCCATAAATCTTTAAAATTTTGTCAACTGGTATTAGAGCTCTCAAATCTAGAAGTTCTTTTATAGTCTCTACACAAAGATGGAGGCAAGAGTAGATTCTCTGGTGTGTAAATTCACACGTTTCTTGGAACTGGTGGAGGAAGAATGAGAGAAAAGTGAAAAGACTTTAGAAAAGAGAAGGGGGTCCAAGAAGCCCCTTCCTAAGGATTGACAAACTGCATGAATAACTATCACAAAGATCCATGGGGTAAAGGCAATGGGCAAACTCATCAGGAGCGAGCTGTTCGATGAAAGTTCAATAATAGAAAGAAAGGATGAAAGATTGAGGAAACTCAAAATTCCTGTTTTTAGTGGTGGGTTAACTGTGTGGAATGGTACTTTGAGTTGAAAGGGGTGTTAGAAGAAGAAAGATTGCAAGCTGTAATGGTAGCCATAGAAGGGAGGGTGCTTTCTTGGTTCCAATTGTGGGAGTTAGCGGCAACCAACCCTTCTTGGTCTTGGGTAGATTGTAGTGGCGTTGTGGAGAACAACAGTGGTCTGAGGCAAAAACTCGCCATCACGCGCTGGTGAGGTTGTCGGGGCGTGGGGGTCACGTGCAGAGGTGAAGGTGGCACTTGAGAGTTTGTGGAGGGTCGGTCGGAGCTGGGCCTTTCATGGCGGGTTCGTCCGGAGGTCGCGATCTTGTCTATGGCTGTTTGGAGTTCAAAAGTCATCGGAACAGTATTGTATTGATGAGAATAGGTGTGGGTTTTTGGAGCTGCTTGGCTCGTCTGCTTACTAGGAAACGTCCGTAGAATGATAGATATGAGAAAAATGAGTCAAACAGTGGTCCTCTCGGTCCAAATAGGTTCTTGGAAATTTTCTGGTGGCGACGAGAGGCAAAAAATTAGGGTTCTGCTCTAAAGGCGGCAATCGTGGAAGCAAAGCCTTTAGAGTCGAAAGCTCTAATACCAACTTGAAAAGAAGGATTATATTATTGAATTTTATATTCAATTGTACAAAGGGTTCTCTATTTAAAGAGATTGAATGACCTATTGGGCTAAGCCCAAAGAAGATTCTAGAGTAACCTAGAATAAATTAATAAATAAAACAATAGTAAAATTATTATTTACAACGTGTGTATGTATTTATACTCTGGGAGTATCTAACTTCAAGTGATAATCTTTATCTAGGAAAGAGGTGTTAATCATCGAAATTTGTTTTGATAGAGGAGTTTAAAGGTGATTCACTGTCTTCATAAAAAGAAAAAGGAAGGTGCCCGATCTTTTTAATAGCGATAATTTTCCACTTTTTGTAAAATATTTTAGCAACCTTTTTAAATTGGTTGGACTAGATGGTTCACTGATAGTGTGAAACTCTTTATACTGTTAGTGGATCATAATAAATCCAAAAAAGAAAAAATATAAGCTGTCTAATTTTATGTTGTACTCTTTTACATTGTTCAATATTCATCTCTGAATTAATTATTTTTGGGTTACCTTTAAAATTTCTGACTGGCCAAAGAAAAAGGAACTCTCTGATTTGTGTTAAATGTTATGTTCTTTGAATAATTTCTTAATGCGTTTATATTTCATGCATTCCTCATGATTTTCCTATTTACACTTCTACTTTTCACAAGGGAGTGGAATTCCGAAGGTTGTAAATCTTGAAGTGCATGGGGAACCGGTAGAGGGGAGTATCATCAGGGGTTGTGCTAAGGTTGCATGGTGCGGTGGGACTCCAGGAAAAGGTGTTGCTAGGTGAGATGACATTCCTTAAATTTGTATATCTGTCTGTTTGCATCGTGTGTATACTACAAAATATATTTTCTTCAAAATATTGTGTAATATAACTACACATTTGTTTTGTCTCCTTTCTTACTTTAGCTGGCTGCGGAGAAAGTGGAACAGCAGTCCTGTGGTCATTGTGGGGGCAGAGGATGAGGAGTATCATCTAACCATTGATGATGTTGATTCAAGTTTAGTTTTTATGTACACACCAGTCACAGAAGAAGGTGCCAAAGGAGAACCTCAATATAAATATACAGACTTTGTAAGAGCTGGTAAGCATCGACTTTTGTCCATTTTTATCTTCTTTACTTTTCTTCTATCTCCTTTTGGAATTTGCTTGATAGCCTTTGCCAGAATACTAGTCTAAATTCATCATCGTATTTAGCATTTGTTAGAATATGTGGTCGACAATAGCTATGATGATTACTCATGGTTGGTGAGTTATTAGGCTTTAAGTTCGCCATTGTTTAGTTCATTCGTTCCTTGATTGAATTGATTATAATTGCATTATGGATAGCAGATACAGCCTAGAGACACACAAGTTATCCCATGTTAGAGATATATGCCACGTGTGGAAATATGGCAATGATTAAAAATTTGTGAAGTGTGATCATGGAGTCACCAGTATTCTTGAACTACTTCTTATGCTACAGTCTAACTGTTCTTTGATTGTCATTTTTTGTCATATGGCAGCTCCTCCGTCAGTCAGTAATGTTAGAATAGTTGGAGATGCTGTCGAAGGAGGTACCATAAAAGGAGTTGGTGATTATTTTGGTGGACGGGAGGGTCCCAGCAGGTTTGAATGGTTAAGGGAGAACAGGGATGATGGGTCAGTATTCTCTTCATAATGCTTAACTGAAGGGCATGGGAGTATTATGTTAAAAAATAAAGTCTCTTATTCTAGTCTGGTGATTTGTGCTTTTGCAAATTGGAAAGTGAATTGTTGCATTCATTACAATGTTGGGGATAGTTCCTGCCTTTATTTTCTTTTATCCCCTTATTTTTCTTTACTAAGCTCTTTGCTCTTGGTTCATTGTGGCAAATCTATGCAGACTCTTTCTGTTAGTATCAGCTGGTACATCTGAGTATTCCTTGACCAAAGAGGATGTTGGTTGTTCTTTGGTTTTTGTTTACATACCTATTAATTTTGAAGGTTTGGTAACTGGGCTTAATATGATCAGTGTATCCTTTGCATTAACCTTTCACATCCTTCTGTAAAATATTCGTTGGTGTATCTTTCAGGTCAGGAAGGAAAATCTTTGTCAGTAATGTCTCCTGTTGTTAAACAAGGTATCTTAATATTTATTAGCAATGTCTCTTCTACTTAGGATCTTCTGTTTTCTCTGTCACTGCCATTATATTATATACTCTTAGTAGTGGCAGGTGGCATTTGGTTGTAAGTGGCATGGCAGGCTATATATTGATTATTGGAATCCTATATGGTATAAAATTCTTTGTCATGATGTATCAATTTCTCTTTCTTAGAGGAATAAATCATTGCTAGGCCTCCATATTACGACCTAAGCTTTAAGGAGAACTGGTCTTTGACATTATGTCAAAGTCTCTATGGATAGTGGTCAAGAGGTCGGTCCTTGCTGTCCCAATCTTAAATATCAGAACAAGGAGGGGCCTTGTGAGTTGTCCACCTATCAAGCCCATATGGCTTTTACCTGAGAGGGTGTGATGGTCTAGAAAATCAGAATTCAAATTCAAATATTTTTCCGTTTTTATTTCCTATTAATTAGGACTGATTGTAATTAATTAGAATCCGTTATTTTATTAATTAGGATCGATTGTGATTAATTAGAATTAATTATGATTAGATTTGGTGAGTCATAGCTGAGTCATGCTTAGCTACTTTTTCCTTGTATAAATACTCCTCATTCCTCATGTAAATAATTCAATATCAATATACAAAATCCTTTTCTATATGGTATCAGAGCGGGTTCGTTCCCACCCTAAATCAGCCACCTTCAAGGCTGAGAACCATCCAAACACAATCCAACCTAAACTCAAATCCCAGGAACCATACCTACAGACGTCCAATCGAGAAGGTGGAGTTACCATTCAACTCAGAAGGCTCCGACGAGTTGAACGCCGCCGGACCCGTCGCCGTCAGACTGCCCACGCGCGGCCACTCTCCGGCGCGTGTAGTCCACGCGCCGCCTTCCCGGACGATTTTTCCGGCGTGAGCTACCCAGATCACCTCGTCGGCCTCTTCTGTACCTGTTCCTGTGGTCAGATATAAAATCGGAGCAAATTATTTTTGGGTCCACGGTCAAACCTTCTCTTTCTATTCATGGCTTCCTCGAATCGTTCTTCTGCCTCCTCATTTGCCCCAAATTCACAGCCCTCCGGAGACAACTTAGGTTTCCAGATCACTAATCACCGGTTGAACGGTAAGAATTTTCTGCAATTCAATCGGTTAAGTTGGTCATCCGGGCAAAGGGTAAGATGGGCTATCTCGAGGGAAAAATTAAGAAACCTACTGAGGATTCTCCTGATTATAATAATTGGGAGATTAATAATTCTTTGGTCATGGTTTGGCTGACTAATTCCATGGAACCACAGATTGGTCAAACCTATTTGTTCTTCGATACTGCCAAGGAAATTTGGGATGCTGTCCAACAAAATTACTCGGATCTAGAGAATACCTCTCAAGTCTTTGAACTGAGAAATAAGTTAAGAGTCTTCCGTCAAAGGGCTATGACTATTACTGAATATTTTACTGCACTAACAAATTTATGGCAGGAATTGGATCTTTATTATGCATCCGATCTTAAGGGATTGGAGGCTAATATCCAGTTTAAAAAACATTTGGAAAAGGAAAGACTGTATGATTTCCTTGCCGGACTCATCCGAGATCTTGATGAGGTTCGTGGTCGAATATTGGGGCAGCGACCCTTACCCTCACTTGTTAACGCCTTTGCTGAAGTTCGTAGAGAAGCCGGTAGACGGAGAGTTATGCTGGGAGAAAAGGAGTCGCTTGATAAGTCTGATGATATGTCTGCATTAGCTGCCAACCGTCCAATTGACCGTTCCTCTGGAGAATCAAAACGGGATGGTCATCCATGGTGCACCCACTACAATAAAATCAGTCATACCCGTGAGAAATGTTGTGAAATCCACGGGAAACCTGCAAATTAGAAGCCAAAAGGACAGAATAAAGGTCGTGCATATCAGGTCTCTACTGATGACAAGGTTGATGAGCCTCATGCATCCTCTGACTCTGATGGTGTCTTTCTTAGCAAGACTCAGTTTGAACAACTTCAGCAACTTTTGACTCAATCTCCTAAGGCCCCTAGTAATGTGGTCCAACAAGGTACAACTTTCCATTTTGATAGTCAAAATCACTGGATCCTTGATTCTAGAGCCTCTGATCATATGACAGGTAATCTTGGCTTGTTTTGTTCATACACTCCATATTCTGAACCCTCTCGGGTCCGGATCGCCGATGGCAGTTTTTCCCAGATTGCGGGACACGGAACTATTAAACCTTCTGAGTTGATTAATTTGACATCAGTTCTTTATGTTCCTTCTCTGGCGTGTAATCTCATTTGCATAAGCAAGCTGACTTCTGAGTTGCATTGCTTTGCTAAATTCTTTCCACATGGTTGTGTTTTTCAGGAACAGGACTCAGAAAGGATGATTGGCAGTGCTAGAGAGGATGGTGGACTTTACTACTTTGAGGAGGATGTGACTCATGAAGCTGTTTTCGTAGAAAAAAACTCTTATGTTTCCTTTTGATTCATGTAATGATGTTATGCTGTGGCACCGTAGGCTAGGCCATCCCAATTTTATTTATCTTCAGAAGTTGTTGCCAAACTTATTTATTAATAAAAGTCCTAGTTTGTTTTCTTGTGATGTTTGTCAACTTGCCAAGCATACTCGTGCTCTTTATCCTTCTATAGTTCATCATGACTCTTCCCCATTATCTTTAATTCATAGTGACATATGGGGTCCAGCCCGTGTTAAAAATATTTCAGGTACTCGATGGTTCATTACCTTCATTGATGACCATTCCCGAGTTTGTTGGGTATATCTTCTAAAGGACAAGTCCGATGCTGCATCCGTTTTTAAAAAATTTCATGCCATGGTTCAAACACAATTCCAAGGTGCTATACAAATTCTTCGTACAGATAATGGCAAAGAGTATTTTAACTCTATTCTTGGAGAATATCTTTCCCAACATGGCATCCTTCACCAAAGCTCGTGTCCTGACACACTCCAACAAAACGGAGTTGCGGAAAGAAAAAACCGACATCTCTTTGAAGTTGCTCGGGCTCTTATGTTCACCACGAGTGTTCCTAAATATCTTTGGGGAGAAGCAGTTCTTACTGCCTCGTATCTGATAAATCGAATGCCATCTCGCATTCTAAAATTTCAGTCTCCTCTTTCTAGTCTTTTCCGTACCTTCCCTTCCTTCTGAGGCGTCTCCTCCTTACCTCTCAAGTTATTTGGTTGTATTGCATTTGTCCATATTGCCTCTCAACAACGGTCTAAGCTTGATCCTAAATCTCTCCAGTGTGTCTTTATTGGTTATTCTCCTACTCAACGTGGCTATAAGTGTTATTCACCCTCTCTTCGTAAGGTCTTTGCCTCTATGGATGTCACCTTTTCTCAAAATGAACCTTTTTTCCCCTTGACTTCTCTTCAGGGGGAGTCTATAGGAGCAGATGAAGATCAGTCATGGGAACCTACTGATGCCACAGTATTACCTCTACTTTTGGAAACAGGGGGAGCTACAGAATCCTCAACATCAAGAGCCTCCTCAAGATGGGGACAAGTTTATAGCAGGCGAAAGTCTCCTGAAAGTGTGAATAACCCAGAGCCTCTACACTGCCAGGATTCTGAACCATGTTCTAGTTGCAGCACCCCAACACTTGAGTGCCATGATGAAAATGATCTACACTTGCCTATTGCTCTCAGGAAAGGTACTCGATTTTGTACTACTCATCCTATTTCTAATCATATTTCATATGGAAAGTTGTCCCCAGGGTTCCGTGCTTTCAATACTATGTTGGATAGTACAAAGATACCGAGAAATATACATGAGGCTCTCGATGATCAAAAATGGAGGGATGCTGTCTTTGAAGAAATGAATGCTTTAGAAAGAAATGGAACTTGGGAGATAGTGACCCTACCCAAGGGAAAACGGGCAGTAGGATGCAAATGTGTGTTTACAATAAAATTCAATGCAAATAATAGCATCCACAAATACAAGGTAAGATTGGTTGCAAAAGGTTTCACGCAGACTCATGGGATAGATTATCATAAGACTTTTGCTCCAGTTGCTAACGTCAATACCATCCGAGTTCTCTTATCTCTTGTTGCCAACCTAGATTGGCCTCTGCAACAGTTAGATGTGAAGAATGTATTTCTAAATGGTGACTTAAATGAAGAAGTCTATATGTATCCTCCACCTAGTTTTGAAAAGGGAAATGGATCAGTGTGTAAACTAAAAAAATCTCTATATGGATTGAAACAGTCTCCCGGAGAATGGTTCGACAAATTCACACAAGCAGTCAAAAGAAGATGCTTCATTCAAGCACAAACTGATCATACTCTCTTCTATAAACACTCTAAGGATGGTAAAATTGCTATTCTTATTGTATATGTAGATGATATAATTATTACAGGTTATATTGAGGAATTGAAGACCTTGAAGAAATATCTAACAGCTCAGTTTGAACTCAAAGATCTTGGCACTCTCAAATACTTTCTTGGAATGGAAGTTGCAAGGAGCAAAACAGGCATAACTCTCACACAAAAGAAATATGTTCTAGATCTTTTGTTGGAAACAGGAATATTAGGATGTAAACCTGCTGAGACACCCGTGGAACCTAATACCAAGTTAGGTATTGAAGATGGGAATGAGGTGGATAAAGAACAATATCAGTGATTGGTTGGTAAATTAATTTACTTATCTCATATACGTCCTGACATTGCCTTTGCGGTGAGTATGATTAGTCAATTCATGCACTCACCCAAGGAAAAGCATCTTAGTGCTGTCTATAGGGTGCTTAGATACCTCAAGAACACTCCATGAAGAGGATTATTCTTTAAAAGGGGGTATAAAAGGACGATTGAAATCTACACTGATGCAGATTGGGCAGGCTCATTAGTAGACAGGAGATCTACCTCAGGATATTGAACCTATGTATGGGGAAATCTTGTACTTGGAGAAGCAAAAAGCAAACAATGATTGCAAGAAGTAGTGCTGAAGCAGAATTTCGAGCTTTAGCTCATGGAGTTTGTGAAGGAATCTGGTTGAGAAGACTTCTTCAAGAGTTGAAGATTTCATATTCCCTACCAATAAAACTATATTGTGATAATAAGGCAGCTGTTAGCGTTGCTCAAAATCCTGTGCATCATGATCGAACAAAGCATGTGGAAGTTGATCGTCACTTCATCAAAGAAAAATTAGATGATGGAAGTGTGCGTATGATGTATGTTCCAACCAAAGAGAAAACTGCAGATATCCTTACCAAGGTCCTTCACCGTCCAGCATTCGAAGACTTGATTGGCAAGTTGAGAATGATCAACATTTACCTCCCAACTTGAGGGGGAGTGTAGAAAATCAGAATTCAAATTCAAATATTTTTCCGTTTTTATTTCCTATTAATTAGGATTGATTGTAATTAATTAGAATCCGTTATTTTATTAATTAGGATTGATTTTGATTAATTAGAAATAATTATGATTAGGTTTGGTGAGTCATAACTGAGTCATGCTTAGCTACTTTTTCCTTATATAAATACTCCTCATTCCTCATGTAAATAATTCAATATCAATATAAAGAAACCTTTTTTATAGTTGGAGATATAAAATCATCTTGAGCCTCCACCTAACAACATAAGCTTTTGAGATAGTTGGTCTTTGGCCCTCTCGACATTGTTTTATGATATGATATTGTTATTCTTCTTGTCTTGCTTTGATTGCAGCATATTGACTTGCATTTTTATTTAATCCTTCTACTATAAGGGATTATTTAATAATTATTTAATCCACCTTTCACTTTTGGCATTTTGAAAATAATTTATAGTTGAAAAAAGAGATAATCTTTTTGATAAAATTGTATGTTACATCTGTAAGATTGCTCTCTATTTAAAGAGGCTGAATAACCTAATGGGCTAGGCTCAAAGAAGATTATAGAATGGAAATAAATAAATAAAGAAATAAACAAATACAATTATTTATAACCTCCCCCTCAAGATGAGGAATAAATATTTTATCATTCCCAGCTTTTTAATAAGCTCTTGAAATCTTTCTGAGGGAAGTCACTTTGTCAGAATATCAGCTAATTGACGTCCAGAAGGGATGTATGGAGTGGTGATCAACCCACTATCAAGCTTCTCTTTGATAAAATGGTTGTCGACCTCAATGTGCTTAGTCCGATCATGTTGAACTGGATTATGAGCTATACAAATGGCGGACTTATTATCACAAAACAGCTTCATAGGTCCTTCACATCTTATTTTAAGATCACCAAGTATAATTCTTAACCACAATAATTCACAAACGCCTTCAGCCATAGCTCGAAATTCAACCTCTGCACTCGTATTGGCAACCACGTCCTGCTTCTTACTCCTCCATGTCACTAGGTTACCACAAAGAAACATACAATAACTAGTGGTAGATCGACGATCATTTATGGATCTAGCATAATCAACATCGCTATAAACTTTTAAAGAGAGATTGCCATAATGCCGGAACAAAGGTCCTTCACCAGGAGTGACTTTAAGATACTGAAGAATTCTTTCCACCGCCTACATGTGTGTTTCTTTTGGATTATGCATGAACTGACTTACACTACTGACAGCATAAGCAAGATCTGGTCTAGTATGAGCCAAATATATCAGTCTCACAACTAACAGCTGATATTGTCCTTTATCAACTGGAGGACTCTCCTCTTCGTAAACCATATTGTGATTCTGCCCTATAGAAGTACTAAGGGTTTACACCCAATATTTCCCGATTCTTTAAGAAGATAAAGAACATATTTCCTCTGGCTGATAAAAATCCTTTACTTTGAATGAGCTACCTATATCCCTAGGAAATATTTCAATCTCCCTAGATCTTTAATTTCAAACTCAGAGGCTAGCCGTGCTTGTAGAAAATATTTCTCCGCAATATCATCACCTGTCATAATAATATCATCAACATATACAAGGAGCACAGTTAGCTTCCCATCCTTGGAGTGCTTGAAGAATAATGTGTGATCTCTTTGACTCTGTTTATATTCTAAGGCCAGCATAACCTTAGTAAATCTCCCAAACCATGCACGAGGAGACTGTTTCAATCAATAGAAGACATTTTTTAATCTACAAACTTTATTTCCTCCATCCAAATAGCCAAAGTCAGGTGATATTTCCATGTAGTCTTCTTCTTCTAACTCGCCATTAAGGAAAATAATCTTCATATCAAATTGATTCATATCCAGTTGTAATGGGGAACAAAGCTCTCACAGTATTCATATTTGCAACTGGGGCAAAAGTTTCTTCATAATCAATGCCATAGGTCTGAGTGTAACCTTTGGCAACTAACCGAGCCCTATATCTCTAAAGAGTACCATCAAAATTATATTTCAAGGCATAAACCCATCTGCACCCTACTGCTTTCTTTCCATCAGGTCTATCAACAACCTCCCATGTTTTATTTTTCTCTAAGGCATTCATCTCGTCTTGCATGGCTCGAGCCCAATTCTCATCTTTTAATGCTTCAGTACTGATTTTGGTATTAAGATAGAATCTAGTGTTGAAATAAAGCTTTTTGTACTGCACAAAAAGGTTAGTAGAAGGGACAAAATTAGAGATATGGTGTTGGGTACAAGATCTTTTCCCTTTTCTTAAGGCAATAGGTAAGTAAGTCATCGGAGGTACTGGGTAAGTTATACTTGAATATAAAAGTAATATGTTGTGTATTAATCTAATTCAGAGAGTTCCAATATATAGAGACTCTAATGGGCTTAAGTGAAAGGCACAGATCTAATTCAAACGGAATATTTACAAATAGGAAGTAATCTAATTATATCTAATCATATCTAATCTATTCTAACACTCCCCCTCAAGCTGGTGCCTATATATTGTGAGCACCAAGCTTGCTACAAATGTATTCAAGCCGAGGGCCTCTAAGAGCTTTAGTGAAGAGTGAAGACATTTGCTAGTTGATCAGAAGAGTTGACGAAAGCTGTCTTGATTTCTCCTGACTGAATCTTTTCTCGAATGAAGTGACAATCAATCTCTATATGTTTGGTTCTCTCATGAAATACAGGATTAGAGGATATATATAGCGCAACTTGATTATCACAAATGAGTGTCATGTGTTGTTTATGTTCACAAAGATGAAGCTCCTGAATCAACTGCTTTAACCAGATTAACTCACATGTAGTATTTGCCATTGCACGATACTCAGCTTCTGCACTAGATCGAGCAACAAATATTTTTTTTTGCTCATCCAAGAAATTAAGTTTCCTCCAAAGAAGACACAATAGCCGGAAGTAGAGCGCCTGTCCGAGGGTGATCCTGCCCAATCAGCATCTGAATAACCACAAATTTCTGTATTTCCCTGATCCGAATACAACAAACCTTTTCCTGGTGCTCTTTTGATGTATCGGAGGATCCTCAAAGCAGCATCCCAATGAGAATCACAAGGGGAATCAAGGAACTGACTAGCCGTACTAACAGCGAAAGAAATGTCTGGCCTAGTCACAGTCAGATAATTGAGCTTCCCAATTAGCCTCCGATAACGTCCAGGATCAGATAACGGCTCCTCCTGTCCGAGCAATAACTTGACATGGGATCCATGGGTGTATCAACTAGTTTACACCCCAACATACCGGTCTCTTCTAGGATATCCAAGGCATACTTCATTTGACAGATAGAAATGCCCTGTCTAGATTGCGCCACCTCAATTCCCAAGAAGTAATGCAGCTTCCCAAGGTCCTTTGTTTGAAATGCACTGAATAAATGCTGTTTTAACTGATGAATTCCGTCTTGATCACTTCCGGTGAGAATGATGTCATCAACATAGACTAACAAATAGATGCACTTATCAGAAGATGTGATCCTATAAAATACAGAATGGTCAACTTTACTGCGGATTAATCCAAACGCCTGAACAGCAGAACTGAAGCGACTGAACCATGCTCGAGGAGACTGCTTGAGACCATATAAGGATTTTCGAAGACGACACACCTTCCCAGACTCCCCCTGAGCAACAAAACCAGGTGGTTGCTCCATGTAAACTTCTTGTAAATCACCATGAAGAAAAGCATTTTTGATTTCAAGTTGAAGGAGTGACTAGTGACAAACAGCAGCTAGGGCAAGAAATAGGCGAACTGACGGAATCTTAGCGACCGGAGAGAATGTATCACTATAATCAAGGCCGGAGATTTGAGTAAAACGCTTTGCAACTAAATGTGCCTTGAGACGATCAACATGGCCATCAGGTCCAACTTTCAAAGTAAAAACCCAACGACAACCAACTATAGACTTCTCCGGAGGAGCAGAAACAAGGTTCAAGTGCCATTGGTGTGAAGTGCGGTCATCTCATCAAGCATCGCTTGGCGCCACCCTAGATGGGAAAGTGCTTCACCTGTGGTCTTAGGAATAGAAACAGAAGAAAGACTAGAAACAAAGGTGAAATGAGGAGGAGAAAGACGGTCATAGCTCAAGAAGGTATAAAGAGGATAAGGGTTACGAGTAGTACGTGTACCTTTTCTTTGAGCAATAGGAAGAGCCTCTGGTGAAGGATCAGGAGGGGAAGAATCAACAGCAGGGGGCGATGAGTCAGCAGTAGTCGAGTTGACAGGAGGCACAATTTTACGATGCTGATAAGTTAGAAATGGACGGTCCTTAGGTACTGAAGCAGTAGGTAGCTCATCTGGAATAGAAGCACCTGTAGCTGGCAAAGACAAGTCAAGAAAAGGAACAGGAAGAACATGATCAACATGTGACAATTGAGATGGGATAGAATTAAAGGGTTGTTGATCAAGAAAGGTGACATCAGCAGAAACTAAGTAACGCTTGAGCTCGGGAGAGTAATAACGATAACCCTTTTGAAGACGAGAATAACGAAGAAAAATGCATGTAAAGGCTTTGGATGTTAACTTGTCCTTACCAGGAGTGAGATCATGAACAAAACAGGTAGAACCAAAGACATGTGGGGATAAAGGATAGAGAGGAACATCTGAAAGCAATAAGTTATAAGGAATGTCATTATTAAGCACAGATGAAGGCATACGGTTGATGAGAAAACAAGAAGCAAGGACTGTATCTGCCCACAAGTGAAGAGGAACATGCATGTGAATAAGAAGAGTCCGTGTAGTCTCAATGAGATGTCTATTCTTACGTTCAGCTACTCCATTTTGTTGTGGAGTGTGAGGACAAGTAGTTTGGTGTAAAGTACCCTGTGTGGCTAAGAAAATAGAAAAGTCAACAGAAACATATTCCTTAGCATTATCACTACGTAAAATACAAATAGAAGCCCTAAATTGAGTGAATTTCAGCAGAGAATTTTTGATAAATAAAAAATAACTCATAACGGTTTTTCATTAAATAAATCCAAGTACAACGGGAAAAATCATCAATAAAGGTAACAAAATACCGAAAACTTAAAATAGACACACTACGACTAGGACCCCAAATATCTGAATGAATAATTGAAAAAGGAGCATCAGCTCGTTTATTGACTCGATTAACTATGGAGGAGCGTATGTGCTTTCCTTGCTGACATGACTGACAATCTAAAGTCTGAAGATCGGATAAAAGAGGAGCCATCTTCTGTAATTTTGAAAGACTAGGATGCCCGAGGCGACTGTGGATGAGTTGTGGAGATTCTGTGAGAGAGCAAGCAACGGAAGGACTCAGCACAATCAGGTAGAACAAACTCCGTGACTCACGGCCCACTCCAATCGTCTTCCCGTACCCGGGTCCTGCACAGAAACAAAATGGTTTGAGAAGGTGACAATACAGTTAAGAGAGTTGATCAATTTACTAACATATATTAAATTATAAGGGATGTTGGGAATGTAGTAGACAGATGTCAAGGTCAATGAGGAGGTTGGACAGATTTGTCCAATTCCATGAACAGGGGCCTTAGTACCATCAACAAGAGTAAAATAGGGTAAATTATCAGAATATGTAAGGGATGAAAAGAGTTCCTTATTACCACAGAGGTGATCAGTAGCACCTGAGTCAAATATCCAAGGACCAAGTGATGCAGGATGAGAAACACAAGCAATGAGATTACCAGTTTCTGAAGCAGAAGCCTGAGACTAAGGAGAGGCCTTCCTGAGAAGGGTCTGGAGTGCCGCATAGTCTTCAGAGGAGAGAGAGGCTGTACCATTTGAAGTAGTATCTGATTGAGCTATATTAGCAGCATGAGAAGGTCGCAGGTGAGTATACTTTTTGTAGCAACGTTCCCCATAATGACCAAGTTGTTGACAATAATGACGAGGGTGCTGACCATGTCCTCCTCGGCCACGTCCTCCCTGGCCTCTACCACAACCACGTCCATCTCCAATGTTCCCGCGAAAGTCAGTACGAGAAACTAGAGCAGTGGAATCAACAACAACAGATGATGCATGAGCAGATTTCTTATTAAGATTCAGAAGACACTGATACGTCATTGATAGATTAGGATCTCCGCTAGTCAAGACAGTATCCCGGACATTATCATATTCTTTGGGGAGACCAGATAGTGTGGCAACCATAAAGAGATGTTCCACCTGTTTTCGATTTGCAGAAGCATCAGTAGGGTAAGGCAACATATCTAAATATGCTAGCATCAAAGATCGACTTTTGCCAACATATGTCTCCATCTGAATGTCGGGTGATTTGCTCAAATCCATAAACTGAGAAATAATTAAATAGAGCTGCTGAACATCATTAGTGTAGAGGTTTTTTGCTTCCTTCCACACTTCAGTGCAAGTTTGAAAAAAGTATAAGATGTCCAAGACGACTGGATTAATAGACTGCCAAAGGATACTCAGAAGTTGGTTGTCAATCTTTTCCAATCAGATTTTTCCTCCTTAGGAACATCAATAGACTTAGTCGTGAGATGGTTCCCATTTCCCTGTCCGAATAACCAAACTCGAACAGAGGTGGCCCAGTTCTTGTAATTAACAGAACCCTTCAACTTTGAAGAGGTAATGGACCCAACATTGGTGGAGATGATATTGGAAGAATTTTTGACAGGAGGAAGTGGAGACTGACCTCCGAATGAACAGAAGTTGCTGCCATTATATTAAATCACAAAGATATAAACTGAATAAATAGAAACGAACCGGATCACCGATCAAGAAGAGTCGTGGACAAAAAGTCAGACCCACAGAGAACCAACCACATATCCGGAAAGAGGAGGAGGAGGCGAGCTTCTCTGTCCAAGACCGACCGGAAAAAGCTGCCGGAACAGTGTACATGCACCAGTAGAAGGTGGCGCGTGAGGCCCACTCGCAGAAGAGATTGGCGGCGTGTGACGGCGCGTGAGAGCTCCGATGGTTGCCGGACTTCCACAGACTTGGTCGCCGGGAGGAGACAGTTCTGATCGCGTGTGGTACGGGCTGAATACTCGCCGGAAAACTTCTCTGGCGGCCTGAACAGTGACAGACGGTGGTTCTGGTGACCGTCGGAGGTGCTGACGCCTTCGAAAATTACTCAGAAGGGCTTACAGCCCTTGATGGCTTGCCGGAAGGACGCACGACAAAGAAAAGATGACTCCTAAGCCGTGGGCTTAGGTTTTAAAGCGAAAACAAGGTTTCTATGCGGAAGCGAGGGTCCCCAGAACAAAAGAGCTCTAGTACCAACTTGAATATACAAATAATATGTTGTGTATTAATCTAATTCAGAGAGTTACAATATATAGAGACCCTAATGGGCTTAAGTGAAAGCCTAGACCTAATTCAAACGGAATATTTACAGATAGGAAGTAATCTAATCATATCTAAACATATCTAATATATTCTAACAGTTATAATAAGCAACAGACAAATCATTAGAGGCAACAATATTAGGTTTTGAAACCGAAGAAGTAATAATGTTAAGATCAGAAACAAGAGATTCAGGACTTACCAGTGGTTCAGACAATTGAGGTTGCTGGTGAAGTAGTCTGGGCTTCTTTCTCCTATGATATACCAACTCAGGTGGCACAATCCTCCGTATTTCCAGTGTATCAGATGGGTCAGACACAGAAGAATCAGAAACAGGAGGAAGAGGTGTGGGAGAAGACAGGGAAGGTCCAAACTCAAAGATAGAAGATGATGAATCTATTGAAGAATTGCTTTCCCCGTGAAGATGAGGACTTCATGAAATGTGACATCCATTGATATAGAATTTTCGACTAGCAGGGTAATAAAACTTGTAGCCTTTCTTATTAGGGGCATAACCAAGGAAGATACATCTGAGAGCCCTGAGATCCAACTTACTGCGAAGATGTTTGTGAACGTGGACAAAGACAACACACCCAAACACTCGTGACTGAAGACTCTGCATAGAGGAAACAAAGGGAAAGAATGAAGTCATTGAGTGAATAAGACTTATATTGTCAAGGACCCGAGAGGGCAAGCAGTTGATTAAGAAAGCTGTAGTAAGAATGGCATCTCCCCAGTAGCAATTGGGTACATGATACTGAAAAAATAAGGCACGAGCAACTTCAAGAAGATGACGATTCTTGCTCTCGACAACCCCATTTTGTTGAGGGGTGTTCACACAAGTAAGTTCATGAATCATGCCCTGATCCTGGATGAAATTGGAAAGATGCTGATTGACATATTCGGTACCATTCTCAGACTTAAGTCTTTTAATTCTTTTACTAAATTGGGTCTCAATCATTTTATAAAATCAAAAGAATAACTGTGGTACGTTAGGTTTTTCATGCATTAAATAAACCTAAGTCACACGATTGAAATCATCAATGAAAGAAACAAGTCCTTTATTACCTGAAGCTTGAGGAACTTTAGAAGGACCCCAAACAACAGAATGAACAAGATTAAAAGGCTCAACAGTTTTAATGGTACTAGAAGGAAAAGAGACACGAGGGTGTTTAGCAAACTCACAAACATCACAATGAAAATGTAACATCCCGGGCGCTGACGAGGGCGGGGAGAGTGATTGCCGGTGCGAAAGGGCACAGACAAGGAGCAGCTCCTGACAGGCTTCCAGTGGGGGGTCACATGAATGAATCGAATCAACACCCGAAAGAGAGATTCCAAAGACTGTGCAAGTATGAGACTGCGCAGTTCGGGATAACTCATAAGAATTAATTGGTACTACCTATACTATCAAGATGCATCTACTTTTCGATAGCCCGAAACGGAAGAACTCCATAGATAAGCGTGCTTGACTTGCAATAATTCTTGGATGGGTGACCTCCTGGGAAGTTTTCCCAGGAAGTGTGTGAGTGAGGATAAAAGCACGCTGAAAAGTCTCGTGTTAGTTTGTGGGGATAGTCAATGATTCTTGAAGCGGTCGGGCGTTACCGAAAACACTCAACAGACTTAGACAAAAATAATGATGTAAATAAAGACTTAAGCAAACGAAATGGAGGATGCCCCAAGCGTTTATTATGGAACCAAATCAAAGAGTCAGCAGTAGACTGAGACTGAGTCAATAAGGTGTGACCCTTAGCATACTTTGCAGAAGATTCTGGCACTAGATAGTACAACCCACCTTGCTCCTTAGCACTCGCAATCGTCTTCCCTGTGGCGAGATCTTGAAAAACATAGTGAGTAGGGAAGAAAATTACAATGCAATTCAAATCTTTGGTAATTTTGTGGATATAAAGAAGATTAGTGGAGAGTTTGAGAACATAAAGAACTTTTTGGAGATATACGGAAGACTGTAAATATATGTTACTGGAACCTGCAACTGATGTATGTGAGCCATCAGCTACGACTATTGTATGGGTGCCAATAGTTGTGTTATAAGAAAGAAAGGAGTCAGCACAACAAACCATATGATCAGTAGCACTAGAATCGATAATCCAAGAATGTTTAAAATCAGTAGAAGAAGTAAGAAAAGAATGAGTAGTGGAGCTTATACCAGTACTAGATGACTTACTAAGAGAATCAAGTATAGTCTGAATCCATTGTATCTCTTCTTGGCGAATAGAAATATATTCCGAAGATGCACAATTTGAACCAGCCATAATGTTGAGGTGAAAATCAAACAAACGCAAATCCAAATGATGTCTGACCGAAGAGAAAACGCAGATCTGAGACAAAACCGAGCAGTTCTGTCCTGGAACATTTTTTTTTGCGTGACCAGTACCGATGAATAGCATGAGTGAATAGTGCGTGCAGTGAACTTTTCTGATGAGCAGTACCACGGTGGAAAAAGAGTCAAAGAAAGTTCCTCTCGGTCCAAAAGGTCCTTTAAAATAAAATAAAATTCCGGTGGCAATTTGATGGTGGTGAGAGGCAAACAAATAGGGTTCCGCTTTGAAGGCGACAATCACGGAAGTAGAGCCCTTAGAATCGAGAGCTCTAATACCAAGTTGAAAAAGGAGATAATCTTTTTGATAAAATTGTATATTACATCTGTACAATTGGTTTCTATTTGAAGAGACTACATAACCTAATGGGCTAAGCCCAAAGAAGATTTTAGAATGGAAATAAAAAAATAATGAAATAAACAAATACAATTATTTACAACATTTATACATATTTCATGCAGCACCATTCATTCTTCTAAATGTTTTATATGCATACTGTGTTGCTTAATCATGCGTATGTGTTTGGTTCTTTTCCATTCTTCTGCTAACATGATGAAATGTCTAATGATGATTATTTTACACAATAAAATTGTAGATAATTTATACAGACAATTTGCATGTGACCTTATGATATATCTTTCTCAATTTCAGCGCCCCCAAAAGTAACAAATGTCAAAATAATTGGTGATCTACGAGAGAATAGCAAGGTCACTGCGACTGGTACTGTTACTGGAGGAACTGAAGCATCTAGCAGAGTTCAGTGGTATAAAACATTGTTGTCAACTTTGGATGAAAACAGTCTTGAAGCATTAAGTACTTCCAAAATTGCTAAAGTAGGTTTTTTATTTTTTTCTTAGGGGAGGGGAGGGAGATTCATAGTTCATTACAAAATGTTTTTTCAAATACCGGGCACAATTTTATCTCTATACATCTAATTCCAATTTCTTGTTGGGTCTTGATCTGGTCAGGCATTCCGCATACCTCTTGGAGCTGTTGGCTGTTATATTGTTGCAAAATTTACGCCGATGACTCCGGATGGTGATTCGGGTGAACCAGCATTTGTAATATCTGATAGAGCAGTTGAGAGTAGGTTTACTTGTCTCTTGTCACTCCCCTGTGTTCTTGTTCTGTGACATGCTATCATGAATATAAATCCAATAATCTATATAAACTGAAATCTCTTTACTATCATATATATTTCTCCTCAAAACAAAATCTATCTTATGTTTGACATAATAACTTTCTGCATTTTTTGCAGCTCTTCCCCCAAGCTTGAATTTCTTATCTATCATTGGAGATTACAGTGAAGGGGGAATATTGACAGCTTCGTATGGATATGTTGGAGGTCATGAAGGAAAAAGTATATACAATTGGTATATTCATGAGGTGTGCACTTGCATCAAAGTTCCACCTAATATGTTTAATTTATTTAATAAATGTTATGGGATTGTAATCCGTGCTGTTTGCTGAGTATTTTTATCTATCCCTCGCTGAGTAGAAATGTATAATGTTTGTGACAGATTAAGGTTATGTCTGGTGTGAATTTGGAATGTGATAATCAACATCCAACATCAAAACCACCTTTATTCCAAACTACTTGGGGTCGTGGCACATGAACCCAAATGAAAAGTACTAAAAGATTGAGAAAAGAGTAGAGAAATAAAAAAGAAGAAGCAATAAACAATTAAAAAGAAAATAAAGTTTTGATAATGTAGAAAATAAAGTGGAAATGTGATGGGATGGAAATTTTTTTGATTTTCACTCCCCGATGCTTGCTATAAGGTGGAAAATGGGCTGAAAATGTAGGTTCATTTTGATTTTCATTATACTATTTTTGCTGTCATTTGGTGTGTCTGGCTTGAAAGGATGTTTGCATATTTGAAGGAAGGAAGATGTCTGCGCTTAGGGATGCTTTGGTAGAGGTTCTTTTTTGTCCTTTTTGTGGTGCTCAACAATGTTTTCTTGTCCTTTTTGTGGTACTTTATCTTCCACTACCATGTTTGGGGTGACTGTCCAGACAAATAGCATTAAAATCAAGTGTTATGATTGAGATATTTTATCAAAGTAAAATGGTTAAAAAATAAGTATAAATTTTACCTACTAGAAATAAATATAAAATATTCCTATTTGTAACAATTATCCTTTGCATGGAAAATTTTTGTGCTAAAGTATCTTTTGGATTATGCAGGTTGAAGGTGATTTTGGTTCTTTGATACCAGGGGTTTCAGGACTTCTGCAGTATCGTATCACCAAAGAAGCCATTGGAAAATTTGTCTCATTCCAGTGTACTCCAGTACGTGATGATGGTGTTGTAGGTGACCTAAGAATTTGCATGGGCCAGGAACGCGTTCGCCCTGGTAACACATGGATTTGAATAAGAATTTTGTTTATTACTTTGAATAATATATATAAAGAGAAAATTCACATTAATGGCATGTATACTAGAGATATCTGTTTCTAGACGTATCTATTCAGATAAAAAGGTAAAAAAACTAGAGGACCAAGAATGTTCCATAAACTCCAAAGAAAAAAACAAAACAAGAACATGGGAGCTCTGAAGAGAAATACAATCCTTTTGCAAGTCTGACGTAGCAAAAACTTTAAAAACCCATTTGCTGATAATCCAGGCTCTCCCATAAATTACATGTATTGAAATAATATTTGTATAAAACTATTACAAAGCCCTTAACCATCAGCTTAAGCTTTTGGATTGAATTAGTTCTTTACATGATATCAGAGCTTTGTGTCCCGGGTTCGATCTTCATCGCCCTCAACTTTTTTTCTAGTGGAATTTGTTTCTTAGTACAAGTAGGTGAGCTTGTTCATTGTCCACACTTCAAGTCCAATGGGCTCTCTTATGAGAGGGCGTGTTAAGATATATAAAATCGTTAAAAAGCCCTCACCCACTAGCTTAAGCTTTTGGGTTGAATTGTGATACAGAAGGAAAATCAAGAGTTTTAACATTTAAAGTGCAATAAAGATATTTATTAGTTGCTAGTAACTCTTTGGAGCATAACTCTTGGAAGTTGGGTATAGTAATTATTATTTCTATTTCCTAAGCAACACAATTCTTGGGAGCATGACTCTTGGGAATTGGGTTTAGTTATTTTTACTTTTATTTCCTAAGCAACACAACTCTTGGAGTTATATGTCTCTTTCTATTCTTATGCTTTTAGTTATTCTATAAATATAGGATATTTTGTAATGCAAATGGCAGATTTGATAAATGAAAAAGTGTGTTGCAAGTTCTCAAACTTGTCTTGAATCTTGTTATCTTTATCTAACCTTGGGTTAGTTGTGAGGCAAGTGGGTTCTTTATCAGTTGGGAGGGTGGCTTAGCCTTTAATCTCAATTGTGGTGGACTCTTATCTATCCCATTTATTTTTACAGAGTGTATTTTTCCCTTTTCTCATACCCATCACGTATCAACTTGGTATCAAGAGCACCGGTTCACATGGAAGACGAAGGTCCAAGGTACAGAACTCGTGAGCAAAATCAGAATATGAGGCGTGACCAACAACTTGCAAATCTTGAAAATCAGATTGAAGAAATACGCCAAACTCTTGCTAATCTTGTCCAAGGAAATCATCATGGACGTAGGAGACACAGAAGCACTCATAGCCCCTCCAGTCATGATTATTCTGCTAGTGACTCAAGTACTTCTTCAAATGAGTCAACACCTCATGATAGAAGAAGGAGAAAATTCCAAGATGACTTTAGAGATGTGAAGATCGAACCGCCAGAATTTGATGGCAGCTTGAATCCCAATATTTATTTGGAATGGGTTCGTTCTATTGAGCGAATTTTTGAGGCTAAAGACTTTGATGATGAGAAGTGTTTCAAAATTGCAAGCATCAAACTCAAAAAGTATGCATCAATATGGTTTGAGAACTTGAAGATGGAGAGGAACCGAGAAGGCAAGAGAAAGCTCAAATCTTGGGCTAAACTGAAGAGGCTGATGGATAAAAGATTTCTTCCTGTCAGTTACAAACAAGACTTGTATCTCAAAATTACTTCTCTCAAACAAGAAGATCTGAGTGTTGAAGAGTATATTAGGGAGTATGAGCAACTCCTTATGACTAGTGGCCTTCAAGAAGTTCAGGAACAAAAAATTGCTCGTTTTATTGGCGGGTTAAATACCAATATTGCTGAGAAGGTGGAACTACAACCTTTTTGGACTTTTGAAGATGTGTGCAAGTTAGCCATTAAAGTGGAGAAATATTCAAAATCAAACAAGGCAACCAACAAGCCATCAAGTTTCTTTAAGAATTACTTTTCCAAGGGTGACTCCTCTTCATCACAAATTATTAAGGAGAAGGTCGAGGAAGCTCCGAAAGAATTTAAAAAGAAGTTGGATGAAAAGAAATGTTTTAGATGCCAAGGCTATGGCCATTTTGAAGCTGATTGTCCTAATAGGCGGGTTATGACACTTAAAGAAATTGAAGAAATTGAGCATGAATATGAACAAGGTCCAGTTTGGGATGCTGAATATGATGAAATCCCGGATGAAGAAATTATCTTAGGAGCAGATCAAGGGGAGCATCTGCTTATGTTACAAAGAGTCCTCCATGCTACAGAAGAACCTAAAGAGAAAAGCCAAAGAGAAAGTACGAGTCCCTGCTCTGTTCCAGCTTTACTTGTTCCTGAAAAGGATGATACTATGCGTATGTGTGTTGATAGTAGGGCCATAAATAACATCATCATCAAGTATAGGTATCCAATCCCTCGCCTTGATGATATGCATGATGAATTATATGGTTCTAATGTTTTCTCTAAGATTGATCTTCGCAGTGGATATCACCAAATTAGAAGGAAGGAAGGAGATGAGTGGAAGACTGCATTTAAGACTAAAGGAGGGTTATATGAATGGAGAGTCATGCCCTTTGGGCTTTCTAATGCTCCAAGAACCTTTATGAGACTTATGAATGAAATTCTTCGTCCTTCCATTGAGAATTTCGTTGTGGTGTGTTTTGATGATATCTTTGTTTATTCCAAGAGTAATGAAGACCATGAGGATTTGAGGACAAATCCCAATCAGGAAGGGGAGGATGATACAGAAGGAAAATCAAGAGTTTTAACATTTAAAGTGCAATAAAGAGATTTATTAGTTGCTAGTAACTCTTTGGAGCATAACTCTTGGAAGTTGGGTTTAGTAATTATTATTTCTATTTCCTAAGCAACACAATTCTTGGGAGCATGACTCTTGGGAATTGGGTTTAGTTATTTTTACTTTTATTTCCTAAGCAACACAACTCTTGGAGTTATATGTCTCTTTCTATTCTTATGCTTTTAGTTATTCTATAAATATAGGATATTTTGTAATGCAAATGACAGATTTGATAAATGAAAAAGTGTGTTGCAAGTTCTCAAACTTGTCTTGAATCTTGTTATCTTTATCTAACCCTGGGTTAGTTGTGAGGCAAGTGGGTTCTTTATCAGTTGGGAGGGTGGCTTAGCCTTTAATCTCAATTGTGGTGGACTCTTATCTATCCCGTTTATTTTTACAGAGTGTATTTTTCCCTTTTCTCATACCCATCACGTATCAAATTGGTTCTTTACAAATAACTATTGCTATAAATTCTTGAATTATGCTCCTTCTAAATACACCAAACAGCAGCAAACAGCAGCAAAAAGCAGACAATGCCAAAGCTCCCTATCGTTTCTACCTAGAAAACATTACAATGATTTGAGAAAAAAGATGTACTAATTAGGCAGACATATCCATTTAAGAAACCTGAATAGTTTAAGCAAAAGCTGCTAAGGTGGGCCTTTTTTTCAGAGCTTTTGAAGCTAAATAAAAAATTGGTAGTGGTGGCCTCTAGGTTTTTTGACTGCATAAGTCAATAGTGTTAATCCTAATCTACTGAACACCAATGTCCAAAACAAAGCCTTGACCATCATGGAGCTTAGACCTTCAAAAAAGAACATGGGAAGGTTGAATGTAGTGGAGAAGAATTAGATATAAGAAACTGGTAAGAACAGTTAGTAGAAAAGGATCCTGAATGATCTAAAGTCCCAATACAAACATCCTGTAGATTAGAAAGCCAAGAATGCTAAACAAGGAAACAAAATCAGAAGCCTCACGATCATTCAGGTTTAAAAAATGGAAAATCCTGGACATGGATTCGTCCAAAAAAACAACAAAGAACAGAAATTAGATTGGAGCATTATGCAAGACCGCGATGTGATACAGAATTGTGAAGAGAAAATGGTGTATTTCACAAACTACCCATCCTGCCATAACTGGGAACTTGAACCATTCCCCACTTGAGGAGAATGCTGTTATGTCCCTGGGTTTAGTAATCTTATAATCACAATGAAAATGGTACTCAAACCTAAAGAAAGTAAAAAGATGTATTCCCTCTGCAATGATCATTCTCCTCCTTAGAAATTTGTTCTCAGACCTAACTTCTGCACATAATAACTAATTGAATCCCTAATTGAGGATAAGTCCTCTTATTGTAGTTCCCTAACTTCCAGTAACTGACATTAGTCAGACACTGTCTAAATAACAAATTACCACCTTAAAACAAAGTACCTCACAGATACACTTCTAACCGCATAAGCCTGAATTTACTTCAACCTTGTACTATACACTTTCAACGGTTTAGGCCCCTTGATTCCCATATCTATCAAATGAAAGCAATAAAAATTGATGAAAAATGTTAGAATTAAGCACATATATAATGAGTAGTATTAGTTGTTACTGACTCAGAGGTAATTAGTGTGGATCAGCTTTAGTTTAGGAGATGATTTCTCATAAATTAATACTGTACATAGTATAAATATATGCATGTGTTCACTGATTTGTCACACGGTGTTTCCTCAAACCTGCTTGAATTCTACGTGGTATCAAGATTTGATGACTAAGGCTCTGTTTGATTTCTGTTTTGGAAAATAGTCTTTTAGTTTTCAGAACAAAAATACTCGTTTGGTAAGACCTGTTTTGTAAAAAATGTTTTGAAAACTATAACTGTGTTTTTGTTTTTAAAATCAAATTTAGAGAACATGTATGAGTTGTTTTTGTTTTCTGTTTTGGATTTTAACATTCAAAAAGAAAAAAATATAAAAAACAATTGTTTCCATAACTATTTTACAAAACAGTTTTAAGAACAAAAAAACCAGAACACAATCAAACAGACCCTAAATGTTTTAGAGTTTGATCCTTGTTACTTTTATTTTTCAAAATAAAAAGTTAGTTTCAATATAAGATAGGTGGACCAGTGTATGTTAATGCCTCAAACTTAAAAGGCTCTTGTGTAAGGCGATGTTTAGAGATATAATATTAAATCATTCACATGCCTTAACCTAATAATTGAAGCTTTTATTAACATCGCTCATAGCCAGATTGATAGGGAGACTAGAATTTCTCAAAAACCTTCAACAAAGACAACGCATTTCTAAAGTCACCGTCATCCTCCAGAAGAAAAAGAAAGTAATTATCTGCAAATTTTAAATAAGACACCTCTATCTCTTCAATCCCACCAAAAGATCTCATCCACATTGTAAGACTATCAATAAATAAGTCTTCGGTCACATGATTTATTGTTTCCCTCTGTTTCATCTGAGATCATTTTGTTTGCAATATATTTTGATTCTCATGGTAGAGTTGTTTCTTGGTGATCAGGAAGCCCGAGATTGCTTTCTTTACACATGGTTGGAAATGCTGTTGAAGGAACAACACTAAGAATTGAAAAAAAGTACTGGGGTGGTGAAGAGGGAGATTCAGTTCTCCGCTGGCTTAGGGTAATTTTAATCTCAAACTTTTTTGTATTGTCAGAATTTTAATTTGGATTGGCTAAAATCTGATGTTCCACTTTGCCAATGTTTAAACTTTGGTTAAAATTTGTTTCTTCCTAGATAAGATTTTGGATTACATTTATTAACTAAGAATATTTATTACTGCTCCTATGTTTCCAATTAAATTGTGGATTGTTGGCCATTTTCTTGCTTTCCTTGGTGTTAGTATTTGTAGATGTTAGAGTATGATAGTAAAACACTGGTTTGCAAACTGAATAAGGCTCTATATGGCCTTATACAAGCTCCTAGAGCTTGGTTTGACAAGCTAACACAGGCCCTGCTCGTTCTTGGCTTTCGGTCCTGCTGTTGTGACCCATCTCTTTTCATTTTTCATCATGATAACAGATGTATATATGTCTTAGTATATGTTGATGTAGAATATTCTAGAATATATTTATTTCTTTCTTGTTATCTGTTCCTTTATTTATTAGGCTCTCTTGTTATTGTAAATATGCCTCTTAGTTTTTTGTATGCCTCTTAGTTTTTTGTTCTTATTTATTAGCATTGTTCTTTGTACTCAATATAAATTGTATCTACTGGATCTTTCAAGTAATGTATCAGAAGTTTATTCAGAAAACACTTCTTCTTTTCATCATGGTATCAAGAGCTGGTTATAATCCAGTCTCTTCCCCGTTCTAATTTCCTTTTATGCCTTCCTTCCATTCTTTTTTCGTATTTTTGCTTCTGCCAAAGTCAGAACCCTCACCTAGACACCTCCAACTACAAAACCAAGGCCACCACTAGATCCAGAACGAAATTCCGAGCCAGCCAACAAAAGACCCGTTGCCAGAAACACTGCCACGCGCCGCCACCGTCCTTCGGCCTCGCCGGCGCATGTGGTCCACGCGCCGCCATCCTGCCACTTTTTTCCGGCGAGTCATACCTCGTTCTGATCATCTGCCTTCCCTCTTCATGTTTTGAGGGTCAAAACCATATTTGGAGGAACTTTTTTTTTCTGGGTATTGTTGTTAGGAAGCCATGGACACTGAAAATGTTGAAAGTTCATCTGGAATTTCGACCGGAACCTCACCCCTTCCCATTTCTTCGTTTTATGGAGACAACCCAGCAATGCAGATCACCAATCACCGTTTAAATGGTAGGAACTATGTGCAATGGTGTCAATCTGTTAAGTTGTTTATCCAGGCTAAAGGGAAGATGAGGTATCTGAATGGAAAAAAGGTTCAACCAGCACAACATGAACCTGGCTATGATGCTTGGGTGACTGAAAATGCTTTGGTTATGACATGCCTGACCAATTCTATGGAACCAGATATTAGTCAAACTTATTTATTCCTTGATACGGCTCAAGAAATTTGGGAAGCTGTTAAAGAATACTACTCTGACCTGGGCAATGCCTCTCAGGCTTTTGAATTCAACACCAAGGTGAAAGATTTACGCCAAGGGGGGAAGACTGTTACTGAGTACTTCCTTGCTTTAAAAACATTGTGGCAAGAGTTGGATCTTTATGATAAAGCAGACCTTCAAGGTTTAGATGCTAATGCAATATTTAAAAATTATATAGAGAAAAGGCGTCTCTATGATTTTCTTGCTGGTCTCAATTCTGATCTGGATGATGTTCGTGGAAGAATTTTGGGGCAAAAACCATTACCTTACATTGCCACTGCATTTTCTGAGGTACGAAGGGAGGAGCTTCGTCGAAAGGTAATGTTGGGTGATAAGGATCCTAAGTCTTCTGACGGGTCTGCCCTTATAGCAAAGAATACTACTCGTCCTTCTGGGGATTTAAAATGTTTTGATCGTTGGTGTTCTCATTGTAATAAGGGTGGTCACACCCGTGAAAAATGTTGGGAAATTCATGGCAAACCACCAAACTGGAAACCAAAAGGACAGAACAAGAATCGTGCTAATCAAGTATCTTCTGAAGATAAGGGAGAAGGGTCCCATGTCCCTTCAAATTCCGATGGTTTTTTCCTCTCTAAGGCTCAGTATGAGCAATTTCAGAAATTGATGTCTCAACCTGCTGAGGCAACTAGTCACGTTGCTCAAAAAGGTATGGCATTCCATGTTGAACGTAGTAATCGTTGGATCCTTGATTCAGGAGCCTCTGATCACATGACAGGTAATGCAACCTTATTTTCTTCCTATATCCCTTACTATCACCCGTCACGAATAAGAACAGCTGATGGAAATTTCTCCACTATTGCGGGCAAGGGATCCATTAAATTTTCTGAGCATATTATTTTGAATTCTGTCCTTCATGTTCCCTCCCTTACTTGTAACCTGATCTCTATTAGTAAACTTACTGCTGAGTTGCATTGTGTTGCTAAGTTTTCTGCAAATACTTGTATCTTTCAGGAGCAGGACTCGGGGATGATGATTGGCAGTGCTAGAGAAGAAGAAGGGCTCTACTATTTGGAGGAGGATCTTTGTGAAAGGAGGAATTTTTCAAACCACACTCTATGTCTATCAGATGATTGTAATGATGTTTTGTTATGGCATCGTAGGTTAGGGCACCCAAATTTTGTTTATCTTCAGAAGTTATTCCCTAACTTATTTATCAATAAAAGCCAAGTTCCTTTCTTTGTGATTTTTGTCAACTTGCAAAGCATTCTCGTGTCACTTATTCTCCCAAGAAATATCATGAATCTTCTCCCTTTACATTAATTCATAGTGATACTTGGGGACCTGCTCGTGAAAAAAATGTTTCGGGTCCTCGTTGGTTTATTACTTTCATTGATGATCATTCTAGGGTATGTTGGGTATATCTCTTAAAAGAAAAGTATGATGCTGCATCCACTTTTAAAAACTTTCATGCTATGATTCAAACTCAATTTCAGACTCCTATCAAAGTTCTGCGAACAGACAATGGCACAGAATTTTTTAATTCTGTTCTTGGAGATTACCTAAACCAACATGGAATTATTCATCAAAGTTCTTGTCCTAATACTCCTCAACAAAATGGGGTGGCTGAAAGGAAAAATAGACATCTAATTGAAGTTGCTCGAGCTCTCTTATTCACGATGCATGTCCCTAAATATCTATGGGGGGAAGCCATCTTGACAGCTTCTTATCTCATTAATCGGATGCCTTCTCGGGTACTAGATTTTCATTCTCCTTTATTTTTTCTTACTAAATCTTTTCCTTCTTTTTGTGTTTTTTCTTTTCTTCCTCCCAAAATATTTGGCTCTGTGGCCTTTGTTCACATTCCTCCACATCAAAGGTCCAAACTTGACCCTAAATCTATTAGATGTGTCATCATAGGATATTCCCCTAATCAAAAAGGCTATAAGTGTTATTCACCTTCTCTCCGTAAGGTCTTTGTTTCCATGGATGTTACCTTTTATGAGACACAATCCTTTTTTTCCCCGACTTCTCTTCAGGGGGAGTCTACTGATATGGATGAAGATAAGCCTGGGAAACCAAATGAAGCTGTTGTCTTACCTTGGCCTTTGGAAACAGGGGGAGTTATTGGGAAGGAAATAGGGGGAGCAATTATACCTGAGTCTAATGATCCTCCCGGTACTTGTGATCCTCCTGGTAAATGGGAAAAATTCTACAGCAGGCGCAAAATACATCAAGAGACTCTAGACTGCCAGGATCCTGACTCGAGTCCTTGCTCTAGCAACCCACTTGAATGCTCTAGCACAGCCAACATTGATATGCCCATTGCTCTTCGGAAAGGTACTAGATCTTGCACTGCTCATCCTATTTCCCATTATATCTCATATGAGAAGTTATCTCCAGGTTTTCGTGCTTTCAATACTATGTTAGATAGTACCAGGATACCCAAAAATATCCAAGAAGCACTTGATGACCCAAAATGGAGGAACGCCGTATTAGAAGAAATGGATGTACTTATAAAAAATGAAACATGGGATTTTGTGACATTACCTAAAGGAAAGAAAACTGTTGGTTGCAAGTGGGTGTTCACAATAAAATTTAATGCAGACAACAGCATCAATAGGTATAAGGCCAGATTAGTTGCTAAGGGATTTACTCAGACTCATGGGATAGATTATCAGGAGACATTTGCTCCTGTTGCCAAGCTTAACACTATCCGCGTTCTGCTATCTCTTGCCGCCAACCTTGATTGGCCATTGCAACAGTTAGATGTCAAGAATGCCTTCTTGAATGGTGATCTACATGAGGAAGTTTACATGGATCCACCTCCTGGTTTTGAAAAAGGGGATGGATCTGTGTGCAAGTTGCAGAAGTCTCTCTATGGACTTAAACAATCTCCCAGAGAATGGTTTGGGAAATTTACTCAAGCTGTTAAGGGAAAAGGGTTCATCCAAGCTCAGACTGATCATACTTTATTTTTTTAAACACTCTGATAAAGGAAGAATTGCTATCCTCATTGTCTATGTTGATGATATAATTGTCACTGGTAATGATACCGAGGAGATAGCCTCTTTAAAAAAATGTTTAGCTGACCAGTTTGAACTAAAAGATCTTGGATCTCTCAAATACTTCCTTGGCATGGAAGTTGCTCGAAGTAAGAAAGGAGTTTCCTTAACTCAGAAAAAATACATTCTAGATTTGTTGCAAGAAGCAGGTATGCTTGGGTGCAAGCCAGCAGAGACTCCAATTGAAGCTAATATCAAAATGGGTGTTGAGGACGGGGAAGATGTCGATAAGGAGCAGTACCAGAGACTGGTGGGAAAATTAATCTATTTGTCTCACACTCGTCCTGATATTGCTTTTGCTGTGAGCATGGTTAGCCAATTCATGTATTCTCCTAAGGAAAAACACCTTAGTGCTGTTTATAGAATTCTCAAGTACCTCAAGAACACCCCTGGTCGAGGAATTCTCTTTAAAAAGGGGAACAAAAGGATGGTTGAAATTTATACAGATGCAGACTGGGCTGGTTCTGCAGTGGACCGAAGATCTACTTCAGGATATTGTACTTATGTCTGGGGAAACCTTGTGACCTGGAGAAGTAAGAAACAAACTGTTGTTGCAAGAAGTAGTGCAGAAGCGGAATTTCGGGCTTTAGCCCATGGTATTTGCGAAGGAATTTGGTTAAGAAGACTTCTGGAAGAGTTGAAGATCTCTTACTCCCTACCTATCAGATTATATTGTGATAATAAAGTTGCTATCAGCATTGCTCAAAATCCTGTCCATCATGACAGAACAAAACATGTGGAAGTCGATCGTCACTTTATTAAAGAAAAATTAGAAGACGGTAGTGTATGCTTATCATATATACCTACCAAGGAACAAACGACAGATATTCTCACCAAAGGATTACTTAAGCCGACCTTTGAGGATTTGATCAGCAAGTTGGGAATGATCAATATATATCTTCCAACTTGAGGGGGAGTGTAGGATATTCTAGAATATATTTATTTCTTTCTTATTATCTGTTCCTTTATTTATTAGGCTCTCTTGTTATTGTAAATATGCCTCTTAGTTTTTTGTATGCCTCTTAGTTTTTTGTTCTTATTTATTAGCATTGTTCTTTGTACTCAATATAAATTGTACCTACTGGATCTTTCAAGTAATGTATCAGAAGTTTATTCAGAAAACACTTCTTCTTTTCATCAGTTGATGATATTATTGTCATAGGAAATAATGCTCCTTTTATTCAGAATTTGATCACTGCCTTGAATTCCAAGTCTTCTCTTAAAGATCTTGGTGACTTGGAATATTTTTGGAAATAGAAGTCAAGAAGCATCATTCTGGTCATATCTCTCTCTCTCAATCCAGATACATTCGAGATCTCTTAGCTCGAGCTATCTATTCTTATGCTAAAAGTATTGCCTCACATATGGCTACTAGTTGCAAGTTAACAAAACATGGCTCCAATTACGTTGATAATCCTCATCACTATCGATTTATTATGGGTTAATATGCCACTATTACCCTTCTAGAAATCAGCTTTATTGTCAACAAAGTATGTCAATTCATGGCTCAACCCTTACTTGATCATTGGAATGCTGTTAAATGCATTCTAAGGGATCTCAAGGAGACTGTTACATATTGACTCTTTCTTCAACCAACTCCTGCTCATTACCCATTCTCATTAATAGCCTTTTGTGATGTTGACTGGGCTAGTGACCTAGATGATTGCAGGTCTACATCAGGAGCCTGTCCTTTCCTTGGTCCCAACTTGGTGTCTTGGTGATCCAAAAAGCAGACTTTGGTGGCCAGATCTAGTATATCGGCCGAATACAGAAGTTTGGCCATGGCTCCAGCAGAAGTTTTGTGGATTTAGTCCATTCTTTGTGACCTTCATGTTCCCTTGGCTACTCCTCGGGCTTATTGTGACAATCTCAGCATTGTTGCTCTATCTCGTAATTTGGTTTTGCATGCTAGAACCAAGCACATGGAGTTGGTCATCTTCTTTGTCAGGTAACGAGTTTTATCTTAAGATCTTGTCTCTCATGTTCCAGCTTTAGAACAGCTAGCTGATGCTCTCACAAAGCCTTTATCTGTTCCCAAATTTGTTGAACTTTGGACCAAACTTAGAGTTCTAGATGTTCTCCAACTCCACAACTTCTGAGTTTGAGGGGGCATATTAGCATATAAATGTTTTGTAATTGTAATTTGTTTAATTCGTATATCACTCGACTGTTTGTTAGTTGTTGTTGTGCATTCTTTGATCATGGTGTGTAACACTATCAAATTTCTAACAATTTTAAAATATTCTTATAATAGCAGAATTTACCAAAATTCACATTTAATTATTTATTGAATCGCATAAAATATTGCGGAAGCTAAGCTATTTGGGGAAATGTTACCGCTGCACCTGTAACAGGGACAAGTGCAAGGCTAACTTTATCATACTCCTATACCATAATATATTCAATGTAAATATCTAAAACTTCAAAATATAAATCCAGAGTCTAAAGTTTAACTTAAAAATGTCTTATACAATATTAAATCCTAAGCATAGATTTTATAATATTCAGGCCTAGCTTGAAATGTCTTGAGACATTATCCTCACTGCCTATTTCTATTTCCAACCTTCGAAACCTGCTTCACTGAGGGTCTCTGCTCCCTCGAAGGATCATCGCAACACACAAATACAATCAGTCAGCAAAAAACTGGTAGTTCCAATCCAAACACAATAATGAATAATCATAACTCAATCAAGCATCATAATCAATTCAATCGTCAGATAATCATAGCTCAATCAATCGTCATAGTCAATGCAAGTATCAATCTAAGTATGTCATTTCCATTATTAATCTTATTTAGTTTCATTAAGTTTATTTAGTGGGAAGAGAACCATGGTAGACTCAGGAGTCCTTATTGCTAGCCATGTATAATCAAATTTGGCCATCATCAAAACATCATATTTTAGTTTGCAAACATCTCTTCAAAGTTGTTACTAGTACCTCGGGAGACTCTAATGCGAGGTACAACTTTGGGAAGAACGGATGACATCATTTCCATATCATATAAAATCGAAGGCATAAAGTCCAAAGGTTGTGTTCATCGCTTTCAGGAGGTACCATCCCAAAAGCTATCTTCCCGTTATTATATTATCACAATCTCACACAATTACAGAAATTCAAACTTGTCACAAACCTCATATTTTGAAAATTTTCCTCAAACAGTATCATAATTTCCACATCAGTTGCTCAAGGGTATCACAATTTCCTCAACAACTATCCACGAGTATCATAATTTCCACATTAATTATCCATGAGTATCATAATTTTCACATCAATTACCCAATATTTTTCAAAGGTAAGATCCATATCGCACATAATCAGTTATCCAACATTTTATCAAAGGTGAAATTCATACCACACATAATCAATTATTCATCATCTCATCAAAGGTAAAATTTATACCACACATAATCAATTATTCATCATCTCATCAAAGGTAAAATTCATACCACACGTAGTCTATTATCCATCATCTCCACCTATTATCACTAAGGAATTAGGATTTACCCAAAAATAATTATATAATTACTCTTGTGATTCCATAGAGTTTAAGATTAAGCCCAACAAAATTCCCACAATATTCATATATTATTAACTATAAAGAATCAATTCAACCCAAAAGCTTAAGCTGTTGGGTGAGGCTACATTATGGTTTTATATATTTCAACACGCTCCCTCACACGAGAGCCCACTGGGCTTGCAGGGTGGACGATGCTGTAACACCCCCAAATTTCTAACAATTTTTACAACAATAAAATATTTCTGTAATAGAGAAATTTTCAAAATATAAAATAAAATAAATAATATTTGATTATTTATTAAGATCTTATATCAATTGCGGAAGCTAATCTAAAACTATTTTGGGGAAATGTTACCACCGCACCTGTACAGGGACAAATGCAAGGCTATTTATTACATTTAAATAAAACCAAAGATTAAAGCTTAAATAAAGGAAATATGTCTTATGCATATTTCTAAATTTAGAAACTAGCTAGAAATTTCTAAACTTAGAAACTAGCTAGGAATATCCGAGTCGTGATCCTCACTGCCCACAGCTAGCCCCATTCTTTGCAACTTGCTTCACTGAAAATCTACTCCCCCGCAGCCCCACAGGATCATTGCAGTCAAACAAACACAAAAGTCAGCAAAGCTGGTAATTCCAATCAATAGAAATAAATTCAAATACAATTATAAAATAAAATATAAGATAAAATAGAATAAATCAAATGGCAATTTAATTCAAATAATAATATAAAATTTCAACAAATAAAAATATTTAAATCAAACTATCTGGACTTATCAGTTATCATTATTAAATTATTTAAGTGGGAAGAGAATCATGATAGACCCGGGGAACCCTGCCAATCTACCCCGTTACCCGGGAAACCCTGCCAGTCACAAACAAATCACATTGGCCATAATCAATTCACATCTTCCTAGTGTGCACACCTTTTCCCAAAGTTGCTACTGGTACCCCGGGAAATAACCACCGTTGCTAGATACCACCTTGGGAAGAACGAATACAATCTTTTTCACATCAGTTTCACATCGGATGCATAAAGCCCAAAAGTTGTGTTCATCACTTTGGGAGGTACCATCCCAAAGCTATCCTCCCACTATTAATTTTTTTACAATCACACACAATCAGGAAAAATTCAATCTTGTCTAAATTACCATAATTTGAGTATTTATTCTTTAAGTATTATCATTGTTGCTCAAGAGCATCATAATTTTTCAAATCTCTATAATTCTCCAACATGTATAAAAATTAAGGTTCAAATCATATCAATTATACATCATTAAAATTTTCCAACATCTATCATATCGATTACCCTTCATCATAGTTTTTTTCTAATTTGTTTAAGAATATCATAACTCAAAATCCAACATCAATCACAGAAAGCCCAAATCCACTCATCATATCAATTATCATAATTTTCCAAGGTATCATAATTTTCACAATTATTCAATAGCATCTGTATCACACATAAGTGGCACATAATTAATCTTCCAAAAATACCATAATCATAATTTTCGAAAAATTTGAATCATAATTCTCGGGGTTAAAACCCAATAAAATTTCTAATAAAATTCATATGTAATTACCCTACGATCAACTAAAGGTTAGACTATATATAATAAATTTCAGATACAACTAGGGGGAAGGATATTTTGACAACCAAGTTGTGTTACTACCAAGTGACTATCAATCAATCTCACCGTTAGATCGATTATCTTGATCCAACGGTTATATTTATTTTCATCTTTGTATGGTCATGATTCCCCATATTTAAAGTGAAAGCATTAAATATGGGAAATCATAACCATACAAAGGTGAAAATAAATATAAAGTATTAAATTCAGGAAATCATGACCATACAAAGATGGAAATAAACATAACCGTTGGATCAAGATAATCGATCTAACGGTAAGATTGATTGGTAGTCACTTGGCAGTAACATAATTTGGTTGTCACAATATCCTTCCCCTACAACTAATATATTATTTCCTAAAGGTTAACAAAATATCTTATAAAATTAATTTATTAAACCTAAAGGATTAGGACACACATACCAAATTTCACATAAAATATAATCTAAAAATACCTAGGGATTAAGATTACATATATCAAAATTCATATCAATATACTATGACTCTCTAGGGATTAGGATTACCTGGTCTTCGTTTTCGCTAACTTCTAAAGGGAATAATTTGGGGCAGAGAACCGGTTGATAACCAAAATAAAATAAAATAAATAAACTTTTGACGTAAGAAGAGAGAGAGTAGTAGAGGAGAAATGTTGAAGAGTGAATTGGTTAGGTTAGGCCTCTATTTATAGTTGAAGTTTTGGGCTCGGATATGAGTTTCGTGCATTTATTTCCTTGTTCTTCATTAATGTATCTGACTCAGATTTTGGCTTTATACACTATGTTATTCTTAATTCCTTATGGCTCAGATTATTGCTGACTCATAATATCTAATCAAATAACGATTGCTAACTCATCCTAATTCAATCACATTACTAATCAATCAATCAAACATTAATGGACAAATGATCAATCAATTAATAATTCAAACAATCACACATTATTATTATTACTACTAATTTATAATTTATTACTATTATTATTAATTTATTTTTATTATAAATTACTATAATTTTCTGGATATTACATATGCAGAGGCCCACCTACCTGTGCAAAGAAAGAAATTTCACTAGAAAGAAAATGGTGGGCGGTGAGGATCGATCCCGGTATATCGAGGCTCTGATACCATGTAAAGAATTAATTTAACTCAAAAGCTTAAATTGTTAGGTGATGCTACATTAATGGTTTTATATATCTCAACATTAACTTATGATTTCTTAGAGGTAAAAATTAAACCCAATAAAATTCCCTACAATACATATATAGTTACCCTACGATTAATTAAGGGTTAGGATTATATATAACAAATTCCATATAAAATTAAACTATAATACCCTAAGGATCAAGATTACATGCAACAAATTGAATATAAAACTATCATATGATACCTTATGGATTAGAATTCCATATAACAAATCTCAAATAAAACTAATGACACCCTAAGCAATAGGATTGCCAATAACAAATTTCAAATATAACTATCCTAGGATTTCCCACGGATTAGGATTACGATTTCAAGGTTCATATAAAAATAACTTATGACTATCTAGGGATTAGGATTACATATTACAAATGTCAAATAGAACTAATTTATTACTCCCTACAGATCAGGATTACATATAACAAGTTTCATATAAAGCTAACTTATGATTACGTAAAGATTGAGATTACATCAAATAAAATTCATATAAAATTAATCTATTTCTCTCTAAGGATTAGAATACACTCAACAAATTTCATATAAAACTAACCTACGATCACCTAGAGGATTAGGATTACTTGAATTTCATGTTTCAAGACTTCCTTGGGAGAAGAGCGATTTGTGAGTGGAAGCGCAATTGGTAGCTAAGGGAAAAATATAACAACAGAATTTGAAAGGGTTGAGAATAATAAGAAAGAGAAGAGGGAAAATGGATAGATATAGGGAATTGGAGAGAATATGGAAGTGATTTGGTTTGGTTAGGTTAAGTTTTTATTTATAGTTTAAGCTTTGTAACTAAGGCATTAATTATAGGTAATATCAATAGTCATCATAATTACTTTAATTATAATTAAAATTGCAGGTAATATCAATGGTCATCATAATTACTTTAATTATCATTAAAATTATAGGTAATATCAATGGTCATCATAATTACTATAATTATCACTAATATATCTTAACAGTTACAAAATTAAATGAAAATAACTGTTTGCATTACCAATTAAATGAAATACAACACTACTAGTATTCAATGACAACCAATAACTATATTTAACATAATATAATTATACACATAAGGGTATATTATTATTATTATTCTATTAATTTGATTACTTTTTTTTGTTATTACATTCTACCCTCTTAAAATAGTTTCGTCCTAGAAACTTAAACATTTGTGCTTCCTCACTAATAAAAGTAAGTATGCAACCAAAAGTCATCCATAGCCAAGAAGAAAAGATGCGAGATGATACTGTGAATTTAAGACACTATGATTTCTATATATTTTCCCCATATTTCTATATTAATGAGTTGTTGACTCTGGCCCTATAAAGAAAACTTTCGTTCTCGAAACTCAACTGCATAACTTCTTTAAATAAATAAGGGTATTTTATTGCATATGTCATCCTTCATTTGCTTTGAATAATTTAATTAATTCAAGTACAACTCTAAAAATATTAAAGAAAGCTAATTACTCCATTAACACAAAATGAGTTACAAAAGATAACATAATTAAAGTATATTTATAGGACAATAAGAAACCTCACTATTTGTGTTTGTGTGCTCTGATGATCCATCAGGGGAGCAAAGACCCTCAATGAAGCAGGTTTCGAATGTTGGGAATAGCAATGGGCAATGAGGATAACATCTCAAGACATTTAAAGCTAGGCCTGAATATCATAAATTCTATGCTTAGGATTTAATAACTGTATAAGACATATGTAAGTTAAACCTTAAGACTCTGGATTTATATTTTGAAGTTTTAAATATTTACATTAAATATATTTTGGTATAAGAGTATGATAAAGTTAACCTTACACCTGTCTCTGGTATTGGTAAGGGGGTAACATTTCCCCAAATTAGTTTTAAATTAGTTTTCGCAATATTTATGAGATCCTAATAGATAAGCAAATGTGAAATTTGGCCGATTCTGCTATCATAAGAATATTTTAAAGTTGATAGAAAATTGAGGGTGTTACATGGTGTGTTACACCTGATCAGTTCTTTTATTGTTAGTTTGTTATTTGCTGAGTCAGCTTTTCTAGCTCTATAAATAGAGCTATCAGTGTATCAGTTTGTCACTTGGATAACATTTCAGAAATTCTTCAATAGCTTCTCTCTCTCACCTTCGTATTCATTTCTGTTAGTCATCATTCCCTCTGCTAGTGTAGAAACTTCTTGTGGTTGTAGTGGCATAAATAGTGCATTCCTGTATACACCTTGTTTTATTGACTTTACTGTCTTGATGCTACTATATATTGTTAGTTGAACATATTGTTTATGGCTTTATGCAGACCAGTTTTGATGGCACAAAAAGTGAGATTATGGGTGCTACCACTACATCGTATGTGCCCTCAATGGATGACATTGGATTCTTTATTTCTGTATCTTGCGAGCCTGTCCGAAGTGATTGGGCTCGTGGACCCATGGTTATTTCTGAACAAATTGGACCTATAATTCCTGGTACAAATCAGTTGTTATTTTCTTAGTATGTTCTGGTAGCTTTATATTGTTGATGATATGAAGATTTTTTTTCAAACATTTACTTTTTTCAGGGCTAGAGACATTTAATATGCAATTCTTGTTTTTTGTTTTATTATGTTGCAATTTAGGTCCCCCAACTTGTCACTCTCTAGAAATTCTTGGATCAATTATAGAAGGGCAGCACTTGAACTTTAATGCTGTGTATAGTGGAGGGTCAGGCTTCTGCTATCCATTGTTTATAATTTCTGTCTCTACTTTCAGAGCTTTTGATTTTGTCCTTGTGGTACCTCTCCTGACATGGAATCTTTGCTTGCTTTTCAGGGAGAAAGGAGATTGTACCCATGAGTGGTTTAGGGTAAAAGACAATGGTGTACGAGAGAAAATAAGTAGTCATGGTGAGTTTTGCGTAGTAGTGTTATCAGATAAGTAGTATTGTAATTTATTCATTTTGGAAAAGCTAAATGCTTGATATTTATGATAAGCAGATTTTTTGGATTTGACTCTTGATGATGTTGGTGCGTGCATTGAAATAATCTACACTCCTGTGCGCAATGACGGAATTAAAGGCAGCCCAAAGAGCATAGTATCTGATCCGGTTTCTCCTGGTGAGATTGTTTTTCATGTAAAATTGGAAAGATATTATGGATTTTACTGGTGGCTACTTTGTTAAAATTATGTAACGCTCTAGTTTGGTATGTGGAGTCTAAGATACAACCAGGGTTATCAGTGCCACTTATTACTTTAACCAAATGTTAATCTGCTCATGAAACCTGTGGAAATTCTTATACGCAGCTTTGCCTTTGCATGATTTTAAAGAGGCCATTTCTTGAATTTGTACCTGTGATTTTTGGTTACAAAAGAGTAGTTTTACGACTGCTCCAGGTTCACCCTCATACTTTAACTACTTAAAAGATAATAGTTAATGAATAGGTAAACGGTTAACAAAATAATTTCACAATAACTTAATTTAAATTGATCATTGATCAGTTATATTAACTGTCTATGGATGAGTTAATGAAGATCACTGTACATGTTTATATAGATGACTAGGTACACAATATACACAAGAAAATTTATATTAAATACAGACCATAAAATCAGCAAAACCGCAAGAAATAAGGAAGCTATGAATCTGGAAATAATTTAGAATAAATCAGCATTCAAAAATTCCTGAAATGACTCCTGGAAATCAGGAAGCATTTTGGAAAGAGCTGTTGACATTGTTTTTGTTCATTGCTATTTGAAATCAAGAATGAAAGAGAAAATGAGAGAAATTAGGAAAATGTTGTGAGAACAGATATAATAGTTTTCTTGGATTATTCTTCTATACCTGAAAAACTGAGCTGAACCTTCTAAGGTTCTGGAACATACCGTGAGCACTAAGCTAACTTCCTAAATAACTATAGCAGCTGGTTAGCTAACAAGTTAACTGACTAACAGAACTGGGGTGTTAATCAAGTGTAGTTCTGGTACACTCATAACAAAGTTTTTTTGTTAATGTGATATATATATATTTTTTTAAATTCTATTCTGTTTTGTGACATGAATTTAATTTAATTTTATCTTCTGTGCACAGCGGATCCTAAGGGAATGGACCTTGTAATCCCTGACTGCTGCGAAGACAGAGAGGTTACCCCACTGAGAAAATATTTTGGTGGGCATGAAGGAGTTGGAGAATATATTTGGTATCAGACAAAGAATAAGCTTGAAGGATCTGCACTACTAGATATATCTAATGCTTCTGATGTTGTAATATGTGGGACAGAGCCGTAAGTCAATATTGTGTTGTGATTCTTTGGAACAAATTATATCTACCCGAAATTGAGGATTTTGTGATAATTTTCATTGTCTTGGCAGAATGTATAAACCATCACTTGAAGACGTTGGAGCTTATTTGGCTTTGTATTGGGTGCCTACTCGTGCTGACAGCAAATGTGGAGAGCCATTGATTGCAATTTGCAGTACACCAGTTTCCCCAGGTATCAATGCAGTTCAGCTGGAAGTTCATTATTCATTATCTTTGGTCATACCTTTTTGTCTTTGAAAATGATTTTGATGGGAGTGCTGTGTACGTTACCTATGCATCTGAAGTAGAGTGTGCCCACTGTAATTTCTTCGCAATGGGCAAGTGATGACCATGACTGGGTTCTAGATTTTATTTCTTTTAGTCCTTTTTCCTATACTGACATTTGATGTCTGTGTTACTTAGCACATTTTATTGTCTTACTCCTATAATAATTTGCAGCTCCTCCACTAGTATCTAATGTATGCGTGAAAGAGTTGTCTTCGGGAATTTATTCTGGAGAAGGTGAATACTTTGGTGGATATGAAGGAGAAAGCCTCTTTAGCTGGTATAGAGAAAATAATGAGGGAACCATTCAGCTGATTAATGGGGCAAATTCTAAAACCTACCAAGTTACTGATTTGGATTACAATTGTCGATTATTGTTTGGGTAATTATTCTGTATTACTCTTTTGCTTTTCAGGTTTTACTGTGAAGAGAGTGTATGATATGCCATGATAAACATAATCGCTTGTTTAAACTTCAACTTCTAAGTGTGAAAGAAGAGAGAATTTTTCATCTTACAAGTCCTTGTTTCTTTAGATTTCAAGAATTTATTAGAGAATTGATTGTTGAAGGAATTGTTTCAAACGTGTAAACTTTTTTAGATATTCTTAGTTAAAATAACCTTTTAAATTTCAAATTACCATATTATCTAAGATAATTAATAATTACAATATCTTTAGCATACGTTGTGGAATCAATTAAAGAAGCAATCATAGTAGTTGTTTCCTAATTTGTTTCTTAATTGGAGTTAATAGTCTTATTCTATTAGTGGATTGTAGTATTGCTAAAGTAGTGCTTCACCTAATTATCACTATAAAGAGGATGATTGTATTTGTATTTATTGAGATATATAAAAACCATTAAAAAGCTCTCACCCACCAGTTTAAGCTTTTGGGTTGAATTGGTTCTTTACATGGTATCAGAGCCTCGTGTCCTGGGTTCGATCCTCGCCGCCCCCCACTTTATTTCAAGTGGAATTTCATTGTTCGCACAGGTAGGTGGGCTTGTGCATTGTCCACCCTTGAAGCCCAATGGGTTCTCGTGTGAGGGGGCGTGTTGAGATATATAAAAACCATTAAATAGCCCTCACCCACCAGCTTAAGCTTTTGGGTTAAATTGGTTCTTTACAGTATTGTATCACATCTTTACATACCATATAAATCAAATTTCATATTTTTGAGTGCCTCCTTTGTCTCTTATCCTTATTCCCCACCTAAACCATGTAATTTCAAAACAATTAAGATGTATCTCATAATTTATATCATGTTGATATTAACATTTTCTTCCTGTTCCTTTTTCTTTTGCCAGATATACCCCAGTTCGCTCAGATTCAGTTGTGGGAGAACCCAGGTTATCTGACCCAACTGACATTGTTCTCCCAGGTAACCATTTTCCATCTTTGTGCAAGCCTGTGCTTTTCTAAGTTGCATTTATTTTTAAATAATAAAGCTCCTTTCTCCTTCAAGATTTTAAAGTTGTTCTTGGAAATTAAATGTGGTTCCTGCATTGCCTTCTAGAGCTTCCATATGTGGAGATGCTTGCTCTAACAGGAAAAGCAGTTGAAGGCGACATACTTACTGCTGTTGAAGTGATTCCAAATAGTGAGACTCAACAACATGTTTGGAGCAATTACAAGAAAGATATAAGATACAAATGGTATGGTTTTATATTTTACATTGATGCAGCATTGTAATACTTATCTCATTAAACAAATTTACTTTTTATTTCCTGAGAGAAGTTCATTTACTATATAATGATTAATCTCGGACGGAAGTGTGGAGTGGCCAACCTCAAAAACACTATTGCAGTACAAAAGATCTTGGAGTGGCCGCTGCACAAGAGATAGCAGCTAGAATGATAATAATTCAAAAAAAATGTTAATCCTGGTTGTTTGAAAATTCTATACCATAAATAAATGAACAAAAAACAAAGTTTGAACAAGAAAAAGCTTAGAATTTACTAAAAATTTATTACTAAGGACAACGATGTCAATTACCTAACAAAAACGACAATCGAAGTGTGTATGATATACTTGCTTTCTTTACCTTGTTTTCAATTTCTTATTATTTAAAAGAATGTGGGGCAACAAGGATCATACTCTTGACTATGTGAGAGGCTCCATATCATGTCAATGGCCAATTCTCCTGAAAGTTTAAGCTGTTAGGTGATGGCTCAGGAATAGTTTATGTTAGAGATATATAAAAACATTAAAGAAAGCATCACCCAACAGCTTAAGCTTTTGGGTTGAATTAGTTCTTTACATGGTATCAGAGCCATGGTGTTACGGGTTTGATCCTCACCGCCCCCTACTTTCTCTTGCAGAATTTCTTAGCACAGGTACATGGGCCTGTGCATTGTCCACCCTTCAAGCCCAATGGACTCTCGTATAATGTGGCATGTTAGAGATATATAAAACCATTAATATAACCTCTCCCAACAGCTTAAGCTTTTGGGTTGAATTGGTTCTTTACAATTTCATGTAACAATTATATTTGGGGTCTTGTTTCTTTATTATGAGGAAAATACTAGTTGCAAACTTGTAATGCTTCTAATCAAATCTCGTTATTTGCATCAAATGATCATGCAGGTTTTGTTCATCAGAAGAGGGAGACAATTTCTCCTGTGATCCACTGCCCAATCAGAGTTCTTGCTCCTATAGGGTGCGGCTAGAGGACATCGGTCATCGATTGAAATGTGAGTGTGTTGTAACTGATGTGTTTGGAAGGTCAAGTGAGGCGGTATGCATTGAGACGACTCCTGTATTGCCAGGTAATTGCTTTGATTACATAAATATTCTTGCTTTACAATTGTATCCTTTTTTGTGTTTTCAAACACCCCCTCCCCTTTTTCAAAAATAAAACTTTTTAGTCGGCTTGTGCATAAGTTGTCTATGTTATGAACCAACTGTGCCAAAAGTTAAGTTGTTAGGTTAAAACTTATGAATGCTTTTTATATTACATCTCTAACACGCTCCTCATGCAATAGTCCTTTGGGCTTGAAATGTGGATAATGGACATATCCATCTACGTCATGCTAAAATTCAACTTTTTATTAGGAGAATGGGGATGACAAGAATCAAACTTTAGAGCATTTTGTCATAGTGGCTCTATGATATCATATCGTGAATTAATTATCCTTAAAGCTTAAGTTGTTAAGTGATGAGACATGAATGATTTTTATATTACATCTCTAATGGTATAGAACAACAAAGAATAAGTTGTGCACAATGAAGCACAAACACCTAGCACAACATGCAAACAAACACAAAGACATTGGCAATGCTGTACGAAACTTAATGTTAGCAAGCTTTGAAACGACATGAGCACAAAATGGGAGTAGGGTAAACGAGGATGTGTGGGTATATGTGTGATCATAAAAGAAGAATAAGATAAGAAATGAAAACATTCGACAAGAAGTTGGAATAGTGCCAATGGAAGAAAAGATGAGAGAACATAGATTAAGATGGTTTGGAAATGTTCTTCGAAAACTTTAGATGCTCCGGTGAGAACGGAAGAGGTTGGCCGAAACATGCTTGGGGCCATGGGGGAAAGTAATAAAACAAAACTAGGTGGGAACTAGATTTGTATAAATGTGCAGAATGTATTTCCATTATATAGACCTATATCAATAACTACTTGCCTGATATAGAGCTAAATCTAAAGGAACAAATAGAAATGAATTTGCCCTACCAATATGTCCTATTAATAAAAAAAACCAATCTAGAATTTATATTTACAACAGATTTTAGGTGCTCTGAAGTCTGAAATGCTTTATGGGCATTCAGGTTTCAATTCATGCATTCTTCCTTTCTCAACGGAAATACGCAATGGATTTACCATTTGAAAATTGATATTGGATTGACTGATGCCAAACCATGGGATTCTCCCTTTTTTATGATTAATTCTCTTACATTTTTTGTCGTGCTTTCTGCCTCCATGTAAATATTATATGTGCATTCTTAGGGATTCCTAGAATACACAAGCTAGAAATCGAGGGAAGGGGATTTCATACCAATCTCTATGCTGTTCGTGGTATTTATAGTGGTGGGAAAGAAGGTAAAAGTAGAGTCCAGTGGCTTAGATCAATGGTTGGAAGTCCTGACCTGATCTCTATACCAGGTACGCTGAATCCTTTAGCTTCCTTAGAATTGATATCTATTTCCTGTTAAAGGTGTTGATTAGTACTGTGATTGAATTTCAATACATTCTCTGTATATTTTGAAATTTTACCTTGTCCTGCTGTTTGATTATTGGAACTTGGAGGGATTAACAAGGATCAAACTAAAGATCACTTGGTTTTGAGAATATTTGGTGTTATTGCAGTGAATATCTTGATTGACGTAGAAGTTTTTTTTTTTTTGGCTAATTGACCTACAAACTTAAATAAACTAAGGGTAAAATGTGTGTCATTTTAAAGGATGTAAAGTTGTGTCATTTTAAGAGAGAGAAAGAGATAAATAAAGGAGGAGAGAGAGTTGACAAAAAAAATAAAGGAGGAGAGAGAGTTGACAAAAAAAATAAAGGTGTGGGTCCCACTTCTTTGTGAGAGTGAAAGGATATAAGTTGTGTCATTTAAAAGGATAAACATTTTTCCCATAAACTAAATTGTCTTCATCTTATGTATGTATTTGTGTGTGTATGTGTATATATATATATATATATATATATATATATATATATATATATGGGGCAGAATCATTTGACACTGGTGTCAAATTAAAAAATTTGATTCCAAATCTTAATTGTTGATTTTTGTCAATCTGACGGTTATAATTTATTGAAAATTAATAATTAATTAATAAGTGCGACCCAATAAATTATAACCGTTAGATTCTTGGAAATGAACATTTAAGATTTGGTATCAAACTTTAGTTTGACACTGGTGTCAAAGAATCCTGCCCCTATATATGTATTAGAATTCTAATTACATATATATTGTTACTTAGTTGTTTGCTTAGAATCAACAACATATCATTTCAACATCAACTACACCTTTATCCCAAATTAATTGGGGTCGGTGGTAACAACATATCATTTCTTGCAGAAAAAAGATTTTTAGATAATCAAACCTCTCAATAAACCTAAGAGCCATAAGCTTATAGGTAGAACTTGAAAAGAGGAAGTATAATATTATATTGACAAATTGTGTATTACAATTGTACAAAGGCTCTCTATTTAAAGAGGCTAAATGACCTAATGGGCGAAGCCTAAGGAAAATTCTAGAATACAACAATAAATAAAATAATTATAATTATTTACAACACTCCCCCTCAAGCTAAGGAATAGATATTTATCATTCCTAACTTGCTAGTAAGTTCTTGAAATCTATCTGAGAGAATTCCCTTTGTCAAAATATCAGCTAATTGACGCCCATAGGGAATGTATGGAGTGGCATTTAACCTGCTATCAAGTTTCTCTTTAATGAAATAGCGGTCGACTTCAATATGCTTAGTCCGATCATGTTGAACTGGATTATGAGCTATACAAATAGTAGACTTATTATCACATAGCAGCTTTATAGGTCCTTCACATCTTATTTTGAGATCATACAGTATAATTTTCAACTACAATAACTCACAAATGCCTTGAGTCATGGCTCAAAATTCAGCCTCTGCACTTGACCTGGCAACCACATCTTGTTTCTTACTCCTTCATGTCACTAAGTTACCACAAAGTAACATACAATAACTAGTGGTAGATCGACGATCAGTCACAGATCCAGCATAATCGGATCAGTATAAACTTCTAAATAAAGATTGCCATCACGCTGAAATAATAGTCCTTTACTAGAAGTGTCAGTAAGATATTGAAGAATTCTCTCCACTGCCTGCATGTGTTTCTCTGTTGATTATGCATAAACTGACTGACAATACTAACAGCATAAGCTAGGTCTGGTCTAGTATTTGCCAGATATATCAGCCTCCCAACTAGCCATTGATATTGTCCTTTATCAACTGGAGGACTCTCCTCTATATAACCCATCTTGTGATTCTGCTCAATAGGAGTACTAGAGAGTTTACACCCAAATTTTCCTGATTCTTTAAGAAGATCAATGACATATTTTCTCTGACTGATAAAAATTCCTTTCTTTGAATAAGCTACCTCTATCCCTAGGAAATATCTCAATTTTCCAAGGTCTTTAACTTCAAACTCTGAGTCTAGTCTTGCTTACAGAATATGTCTCTCCCCCATATCATCACCTGTTATAATAATATCATTAACATACACAAGGAGCACGATGAGCTTCCCATCTTGGGAGTGCTTAAAGAAAAGTGTTTTATCCCCTTGAATCTGTTTATATCCTAAGATCAGCATAACCTTAGTAAATCTACCAAACCAAGCACGAGGAGACTGTTTCAATCCATACAAGGTCTTTTTAACTTGTAAACTTTATTTCCTCCATCCATAGAGCCAAAACCAGGCGGGATTTCCATGTAGACCTCTTTTTCTAACTCACCATTAAGGAAAACACTCTTCACATCAAATTAATTTATATCCCATTTGTAATGGGAAGCAAGGGACAACAAGGCTCTCACAGTATTCATCTTTGCAACTGGGGCAAAAGTTTCTTCATAATCAATGTCATAGGTCTGAGTGTAACTCTTGGCGACTAATCGAGCCTTATATCTCTCAATATTTCCATCAAATTGTACTTTGGGGTATAAACTCATTTGCACCCTATTGCTTCTTTTTTTTCATTAGGTTTATCATCAATCTTTCGTGTTTTATTCTTCTCCAAGGCATTCATCTCCTCTTGCATGGCTCAAACCCAATTCTCATCTTTTAATACTTTGTTCACTAATTTTGGGGTGGAAATGGAATATAGTGCTGACATAAAGCTTTTGTGTTGCATAGAGGTTAGTAGAAGAAAAAAATTGAGAGAAGGGATGTTGGGTGCAAATTTTTTTTCCTTTTCTTAGGGAAATAGGTAAGTCATCAGAGACACTGGGTAAATTATCATAACAAAGACAATGATATAATGTTCAAGAACAAGAGATTCAGGACTTACCAGTGATTCAGACGATCAAGGTTGCTAGTGAAGTAGTATGGCTTGTTTCCTCCTCTGATATACCAATTCATGTGTCAAAGTTTTTCGTATCTCAGGTGTACTTGAAGGTTCTGACACATCAGGAGTAGACATATGGGGGAGAGGTGTGAGAGTAGACAAGGACGACCTAGAATCAAAGAAGAAAGGTGACGAGTCTTCTGAAGAACTGCTCTCCTCATGAAGTTGAGGACCCTGGAAAAAGTTTGACTTGGAGGATGATAATACTTGTAGCCTTTTATATCAGGGGCATAACCAAGGAAGACACACTTAACAGCCCTAGGATCCAAGTTTCTGCAATGTTGTTTATGAACATGGACAAAGGCAACACACCTAAACACTCATGGCGGAAAACTCTGTAAAATGGGAACAAAAGAAAAGAAGAAAGTCATGGAATGAATAGGACATGTATTGTTAAAGACCCGTGAAGGTAAGCGGTTGATCAAAAAGGCTGCAGCTAACACAGCTTCTCCCTGATAACATCTAGGAACGGATGTTTGGAAAAGTAGTGCTCTAGCGGCTTCAAGAAGGTGGCGATTTTTTCTTTCAACAACCCTGTTTTGTTGAGGGTACCAACACATGTGAGCTCATGAATTATACCTCTGTTTGAAATGAATTGCGACAGACATTAGTGTACATACTCAGTACCATTATCAGATCTTAATCTTTTAATATTCTTACCAAACTGAGTCTTGACCATGTGATAAAATCGGATAAATATATCTAGTACTTTAAACTTTAATCAAGAATATCGATGTTACCCGAGTACAATCGTCAATATAAGAAGCAAACCACTTTGCACCTGAAATACTAAACATCATAATGAATCATAGAGAAAAAGGCTCAATGCTTTTGATAGCACGAGAAGGAAAGGACACTCGATGGTGTTTTGCAAATTCACAAACATCGCAATGAAAGTTCTCAACTGATTGATTTATAAACAGAGAAGGGAACATTGACTTCAATAGACTAAATGGTGGGTGCCCCATATGCTTGTGATGGAGCCAAATCAGATGACATGTCATTAATAGCTGATTTTTGGTATCATTTGTAACATGTTCTTGAAGGAGATAATACAACTCACCCTGCTCTTCAGCAACTCCAATTGTCTTCTTCGTGGTAAGATCCTGAATAACAGAATGAGAAGGGAAAAAGGTGGTAGAACATTTCAAATCAGTTGTAAGCTTTTGAGTGGAGATAAGATTAGTGGAAAGCTGAGGAATATAAAGAACATTTTGAAGAAATAAGGAAGGTTGAATTTGAATGTTACCAGAACCACTAACTGACTTATGGGATCCATCGGCTACGGCTATAGTATGACTACCAACAATAGGATGATAAGAAAGAAAAGACTCAGCAAGACAAGTCATATGATCAGTTGCACCAGAATCCAAAATCCAAGAGGTTTTAAATCAGTGCAAGAAGCAAGAAGAGATGTAGAATGTATATTCTTCCAGACAAGATCAAAGAACTGTCAGATGGCTTACATAGATTATCAATAGCAGCCTTAAGCTGCTGCAACTCCCCATGCCGAATATTCACATATGGAGAGACATGTGGAGGCTATGTAACAGTCAAATCAAAATCGAAATCGGCCGTAATGCAAAGAAAAAGTCAAAAACAGCTAGAAAATCAGCCAAATGTACACCCAAACAACTTCTGACTCCGGCAATGAACAGTGTTTTTGGCGATGAACAGTAACATCCGTAGAAAAGAGAGTCAAACAAAGGTCCCCAGAAAATTTTCTGGTTGCGGCGAGAGGCAAACATATAGAGTTCCGCTCGAAAGGCGATAGTTGCAAAAGCAATGCCCTTAGAATCGAGAGCTCTAATAACAACTTGAAAAGAGGAAGTATAATATTATATTGACAAATTGTGTATTACAACTATACAAGGGCTCTCTATTTAAAGAGGCTAAATGACCTAATGGGCTAAGCTCAAGGATGATTTTAGAATACAACTGTAAATAAATAAAATAATTATTATTATTGCAACAGTAGATCCCATGATTTTTTGTCTTAATGGAACAGGAAAAAAATAGATTCGAAGACATGTTAGTGTAGCTATTTTGATGTTAACAGTTAGCTGTTAGACTTGACTGTCAAACTCTGTTAGTGGATTCTGTTTGTATCTAATGTGCAAATTATCAGTCATAGTTATCTGTTTGATCTATATTATAGAGCTGTTCTCTGTATATGTGATTCAAAACAGAATAGCAGTTCAGATTCAGAACACATGTCCTTTCTTGTATCTCTCTTTCTCTGACTTTCCTTTTTCTTTTTTTTTCATTTTCTCTCGCTTTCCGTCTGAAGGGTCGGCTTGGCTCAGCGGTAAGCTTGCTTGCCGTGGTGTATCAGGTCGCGGATTCGAATCAGTCTCTCTGTAAAAAGCAGGGGAAAGACTGCCTAGAGTATTCCCTTCCCCAGACACTCACGAAGTGGGTATTTGAACTGGGTCGGCCCTTTTTTCTCTCGCTTTCCGTCTGTATCATGAACTCTAATAAGGCAGAACTAAGAAATCCTTTTAGTTAGTACTTCAAAATAATTGGGAAGAAACATCTTCTGAAAAGCAATTACTTGAGTTACATTGAGGGAACAGCTAAAAATTGTGCTTGAAAATTCTGGCATTTTACTCCAATCGTTAACTCTGACTTGACTAACTGGAAACACCGGAAAATGCCAAAGAATCGCTCTCCTTTTCCTAAATTTATTTAACAGAAAATGCTCCTCGTTGTCAGAGGGGATTTTATGTTCACTAAAGATTCTGTGAAGTCTATACCAAAGATATCTAGTTGTGAACAGAGTAGAGCAGTGTCTGTTAGTCTCAAATAATAACCCATAAACGGAAACATAAAGCGAGAAAGTCATGCGGTCAGTGACCTTGCTGCGAATTATGTATATTATTTTATTGCTTTCCAAATAAAAGACCATGCCGTAGAAGGAATCTGAGTTCTTAAAAACCTCAGAAAGAAGAATTTTTGCCTGTTTGAGAAAGTTTTAGAAATACGAAAAAGAATTTACAATCATAAACAGACTCCGAAGTCCTAATACCTCCATTTGCTGAAGTGAGCTTTGGAGTTGGGTTAAAGAATTGTTAGTCTTTTTATTTCTTACATGACCTGTTACACAAATGCCCTTATGGCATGGAGGAGGGGGGAAATCAGAGGCCCTTAACACAAATACCCTTTCTTATTCATTGCTTTTTCCTTTTCCTAGTTTGGAGGATATCTTAATCTTCTTAGTTGTATGTAAAGAACCAATTCAACCCAACAACTTAAGCTGGTGGGTGAGGTTACATTAATGCCTTTTATATATATCTAACACACCCTCTCACGGGAGAGCCAATTGAGCTTAAAGGGTGGACAATGCACAGGCCTACCTACCTGTTTTAAAAAATTCTTCAAGAGAAAGTGGAGGCGGTGAGGATCGAACCCGTGACTTCGAGGCTCTGATACCATGTAAAGAACCAATTCAACCCAAAACCTTAAGATGTTGGGTGAGGGTCTTTTTAATGGTTTATATTATTCTCTAACACACTCTCACGCAAGAGCCCTTTGGACTTGAAGCGTGGATATTGCACAAGTCCAATTTTTTATTTATCTTGTGTTTATTTAATTCCACTAAAAAGTGGGGGAAGTGAGGATCGTACTCGTCACCTTGTGGTCACTGAAGCTCTGATACCATGTAAAGAACCAATTCAACCCAAAAGTTTAATCTAGTGGGTGAGGCTACATTAATGGTTTTTATATATCTCTAACATTGTACTTTACCAATTTCTGTTTGATAATATTTCTTTTTCAATTTACATCAAAAAGAAGAGAAAAACATATGTAGCATATGCAAATCTAAACAATATCTATTTCATATTCTTCGTTAATTTATTAAAACTGATCCATCACAGTTGTGGAGCAAATAATCAATGTTCAGTGCATTGAAAAGTGCTTGATAGTAGGGTGGTTTTATTTATTCCTACTAATTGGTTAACTTAATCATTATTAGTTTTAGCATTTATCTTTGTTGCATATATATTGGCATGCATACTGGTATCATATACATACATACCAAGAAAACATTTGGCAGCCCCAAAGATATACCCGTGCTTCCTGGATAAATCATACAAGAACCCTATTTTGTTCCATTGCTTATGTTGTTATGTATCTTCATTAATCCAACTGCTTTTTTTTTTTCGATGATTAAATTCCAGGAGAAACAAGCAGAATGTATGAAGCAAATGTTGATGATGTTGGCTATAGGTTGGTGGCCATTTATACTCCGGTAAGAGAGGATGGAGTAGAGGGCCAATCAATTTCTGTATCGACAGAACCAATTGCAGTTGGTAAGTTGAAATTCTTTATCTAATTGATAATGGTTTAATGTATGCGTAAATTATCTTTTGACATTTTATTATGTAGTAATTCAGGGTGAGTTGTCAAACATTTGTTAATTGCTAATTTTTAATTAATGTTTATGAAAAGCATTAAATAGAATTAATAAGTATTTAACAATTGATTCGGTACCCATGAAAAAAATGGGTGTTGGAGTATTCCCATCAAACCCTATTCTTGCAGGTACCCAAACTAATACCTTTAAATCCCTAACCTTTTGCAATAACCAACCTCACCCCACATGTCCTGTATGAGCCTTCAATTCCTCTAATCTCTATTTCTTAAGAAAATTCTGAATTTGATCTGTTAAATCTTCTTTGGTTGTATTGCTTCAATTCTCTTCTGATATCATCCGTAACCCAAAACCAATTAGGGTTATGTGTTCAAGGGTTCATGCTCTCCCTCAAATATCTGGTTTCTGGGTAAAACAGTTGGTAATAATCCTAGAGGGCATTTGGTAGAGGAGAAATTTTTTTTTACCAGGGAAATACAATTAGTAGGGAAATGGTGGGAAAGGTGAGAAAATGCTTTTTCTGGGAAAGTTAAAAAAAAATTGTTTAGTAGACTGAAATATTACCTAAAAGATTTTGGTGTAAAATTGTTACAAGTTTGAATTTGCTGGGGATATCAAAATACCACCATCAAGGTGGCATTCTCAAGTGAGCATTTTTCTTTATTTTTACACTACAAAAATTTCCCCATCAAAATTTTTTTCCTAGGTAAATTTTCCCTACTCCATACCAAACATGGTCATTTGTGAATCCCATCTACCACTTTCCTAGCATTCTCAAAAAAATCCACCTATCAAACACCCAATTTGTTATAACTTACAAGGTATGGAAATTCCAAATAATGGCGGGGAAAACTGTGGGCTGGTCATTTATTGTAATTGCAAACTATTCAAAATACATATGCGTTTCTTTCTGTGCATATCTTTTCATCTCCCTTTTTTGTGCTCTCTTTTGCAGTTTGGCTTCTTTGGTTTGTGCACAATGTACACTATATAGTTTGGAATTTTGGTTTAAAGCATTATTCTGGGATTTTCTACACTGACCTTGGAAATTATATCTGACCTTTAATTCCATGCAGAGCCCGATGTTCTTAAAGAAGTGAAGCAGAACCTTGATCTTGGTTCAGTCAAGTTTGAGGTGGGATATATCTATACGTTTGGTTTTATTGTCATTACCATATTATGAAAATCTATTGTTGATTATGTTCTCTCTACCGTTATCACAAAGTACAACAATATAATAAAAACTGTGATCTACTTATCTGGATGATTAGCTATTAACTATTATACAGGGATTCTAGTCCATCTAGGGTTGCGCTTATTAGAACAAAAACCTATATATATGTCACAAATATCTAAAAGTTAAACAGGAAGAAAAAAAATATAAATGGTGACTTGAGTGTAGCCGTATCTTTGGTTTAATATTCCAAGTTGGTGGTTGAGGGAATCAGTGGGTAAGTTGATTCAAATTTTGAATGCAACTGCTCAATGTATTTGGACCCTTTATAGGGCTGAATTATGCGCATGAAAACTATATACTATCTCTGCTGCTGTTTTGTTGTCTGAAGGAAATCTTTCATAATTCTTGGGAGTTGGGAGAATAAGCCTTGTCAGTAAAACCATATTGTTCAAGTATCTAATATGTTTAACTTGTCTTAACTTTGGAGTTCCTCTTGTATCTCATTGACTAGTTTTGTTTCAGATTCTATTCATTGAATAATCTCATCGAAAATTTGATAGCTTTGCATCGTAATTTTGGTTTGCCTCAATTTTATGCCATGCCATACTTTTTTCTTAACCTTTCTTTTCCTGTCGTTACCTTGGTTTTTATCCTTCATCAGCTCATTGCTTGTCTTATGTGGCAGGTATTGTGCGACAAGGACCAAACTTCAAAAAAGGTACCTGAATAGTCATATGATGTTTTTATTTGGAATTAGAGTGTATTACATTTTAAAAGGAAAAGTTCAAAATTACCATGCAGTTTCTCTTAGAATCACTTATCCCTTATATTTTATTTTTTATTATTTACATCAACATCAACAACACCTTTATCCCAAATTAATTGGGGTCAGTGGTAGATGATCTCAAATGAAAGATACAAAAAGGTTGAAAAAAAAACATAAAAGTAAAAATAAAAATAAATAAATAGAATAGCAATAATATATATATATATATATATATATATATATAAAAGTAAAAAAGAAAGAGAAAAGAAGAAGAGGGGGAAATGAAGGGGAAAAGGACTAAAAAGGGACCATCTGGAACATAGGAATAACAACGGGTCTAACCCTCCACCATGCTTATAGCTTTTCCCCATTTCATTCTAAGGCATACCGTCCGCCAATCTATATCCTACTCCGTTAAATCTAGTTTTACTACCTTCCCCCAAGTAAGTTTTGGTCTACCTCTACCTTTTTTTGTGTTGAGCTCTTGGTAACAAACTTCTGTTCTTACGGGAACATCCAGGGGCCTTCTCATTACGTGCCCATACCACCTCAATCTATGTTCTCTCATATTCTCAGCCACCGGTAGTACTCCTACCTTTCGTCGAATATCTTCATTTCTTATCTTATCCATGTTCGTATAACCACACATCCACCTTAACATCCTCATCTCTGCTACTCCCATTTTATGCTCATATTGCCTATGTGTTGGCCAGCATTCAGCTCCATATAGCATTGCAAGTCTAACTGTTGTTCTATAGAATTTTCCTTTTAACTTAAGGGGGATTTTGCGGTTACACAAAATCCCAGATGCACTACGCCATTTCATCCACCCTGCTGTGATTCTATGATTTACATCTTCATCAATCTCTCCACCTTTTTGCAAAATGGAGTCCAGGTATTTAAAAGCATCTTTCTTGGGTACCTCTTGACCACTTAGATGCACGAGATCTTGGTCTACATCTCTTACCATAGAAAACTCACACTTCAGATACTCAGTTTTGCTCCGACTTAATGTGAATCATTTAGATTCCAATGTGCTTCTCCACATCTCAAGTTTTCTATTAACACCATCTTTGCTCATCAAGTTTCAACATCGTCTGCAAAAAGCATACACCTTAACACTTCCTTTTGAATATCTTTTGTTAGTTCATCCATAACTAAGGCAAAGAGATAAGGGCTTAGAGCCGACCCTTGGTGTACATCTACCGTGATAGGGAAATAACTTGATGTTCCGTTAAAAGCTTTCACACATGTAGTAGCCCCATCATACATATCCTTGATTGCCTTTACATACTTTGATGGTACCTTTTTTGTAACGTCTGACAACTTGCAAGGATCAACGACTGTCTCCACACACTAACACGAGACTTTTCAGCGTGCTTTGTCCTCACTCGCACACTTATCGGGAAGACTTCCCAGGAGGTCGCCCATCCCAAAATTGCCTCAAGTCAAGCACGCTTAACTATGGAGTTCATTCGTTCCGGTCTACCGAAAAGTAGATGCATCTTGTTAGTATAGGTAGTACCAATTAATTCTTATACGCTATTCCCAAACTGTACTGTCCCATACCAGCACAGTCTCTGGAATCTCTTTCTTTCAGGTGTTGATTCGATTCATTCATGTACCCCCGTCGCTGGAAGCCTGCCAGGAGCCGCTTCTTGCCCTTTCGCAGCGGCGATCACTCCCCGTCCTCGTCAGCGCCCAGGATGTTACATTTTTCTTCTCCAGAACCCACCATAAAACTTTCCTTGGAACCCTATCGTATGCTTTCTCAAGATCTATGAACACCATATGTAAGTCTTTCTTCTTTTCTCGATATCTTTCCATTAGTTGTCGCATCAAGAAAATGGCTTCCATGGTACATCTTCCTGGCATAAATCCAAATTGATTTAGAGACACATTGGTATCTCTCCTCAAGCGATGCTCATTAACCCTCTCCCACAATTTCATAGTATGGCTCGTGGCTTAATGCCTTTATAGTTAGAACAATTTTGTATATCTCCCTTGTTTTTGTAGATAGGCACAATCATACTTTTCCTCCATGCATCAGGCATCTTTTTTGTCTGGAGAATCTTATTGAAAAGATTAGTCAACAATTTTATTGCCACATCCCCCAGGCCTCTCCACACTTCAATAGGGGCACCATCAGGTCCCGATGCTTTATTAGTTTTCATCCTGTTTAAAGCCTGCTTAACTTCGTGTGTATTAATTCTGCGCACAAATCTTCTATTCAAATCATCATAAGCGTCCTCCAAGTCCACCTCGCTTATATCGCCATCCCCATTAAACAACTTGTTGAAGTAGTTCATCCATCTTTCATTTACATCTTCATCTCTCACCAAAAGTTTTTGATTTTCATCCTTGATGCATCTGACTTGGGTGAGGTCTTTACTTTTCTTATCCCTTATTTTTGCAAGTTTGTATATACCTTTTTCACCATCCTTGCTCCTAAGATTTTTATACAAATCAGCGAAAACTAAGCACAATCAGCGAAAACCCTTGGTCTTCATCCCTTATTCTCGATTTCTTATCCCTTATTTTTGCAAGTTTTTATTATTTACATCCACTATGGTTTTTTCCATCTAGGTTCAACTTTGACAAGGTTAAAAGTTTAGCTAATTCGTCCATTTTTCCCCCTTAAAAAAATCACTTTGGAGTTGTTTTATTCTTTCATCTTCTTTCTCGTTCATGTTAGGGTTTGCAACGATATAGTTTGCCCAAATGATTTTTGTCAGCTCATCCAAAAACCAGAAAATAACAATAACATAAAATGCGTCTAAGAACATACTCTCAGTCCGAGAACGAGAAGTCAAAAACAACTAAATGAGATACCAACAAGAAACCCAAGGCCCTACGACACTTCTATTGGGATTGTACATTGATAAGAGCATGAAAAAGCCATTTTAATGAAAGAATACGTAAGTCTACAATTTTCTACTGGGAGCCAATTTTCTTTCGTGTAAAAATTCAATTAGAGCGTCCTCACCAGATAAGGGAAAGAAAGAAGGCATACCAAAAATAACTCCAATGTATATTTTTAACGGGACAAAATGGACAAATTAATTAAAACTTTAATGGTGTTAAAACTGGATTTGGATTGGAAAAAACCATTGGGGAGGGAGGTGATAAAAAATAAGGCATATGGGGGTAAGTTATTTTGAGAGAAACCATTTTTTTAACTTTTCCCTTTTTAAAAAGGTGCAAAAGCCAAAAAAAGAAGGACTAATCCTATTTTTTTACTTCATTGCTATTTCAGATTTCTTCAGTGGGCACATATGAGAGACGAATCCTTGAAGTTAACAGGAAAAGGGTCAAGGTGGTAAAGCCTGCCACAAAGACTTCTTTTCCAACTACAGAAATTCGTGGTAGTTATGCCCCTCCATTTCATGTAAGCTTGGGTGACCTAGAAAACTAACTTTCCCTCATCCACTATTTAATTTTATTGCCAGATTATCATATCCTTGATTTACTTGTGTTGATCTTAAAATGTATCAGGTGGAGGTTTTCAGGAATGATCAACACCGTCTAAAGATTGTAGTGGATAGTGAGAATGAAGCAGACTTAATGGTGCACTCCCGACACATTCGGGATGTTATTGTTCTTGTGATTCGAGGACTTGCTCAGCGATTCAATAGTACTTCACTCAATTCCCTTCTCAAGATAGAGGCATAAATTATTTCTTTTATCGTCATATTGGATCTGTGAAACCCGGTTGTTGAGACCAGTTATCTCATATTTTGCTTGTCCTGAGTGCAATTATTGTTATGGAGAGAACAGTTATTAATGCCATAATCATTGCAGGTAATTGTTTAAACACACACACTCTCTCTGTGTGCCCGCTCGCGAGCGCGCTTTAACGCAAGAGAATAACCATTTAAGGATTTCGCATTAAGAAATTCATGCATATTTTGGACGTCTTAGAATGGTATAAAAATTTACAATTGAGTGAGACAAGCAAATAACTGGTTGCATCCTCAGCTGTTACAACTCTGTAGTTACAAATTTTATTTTCATTAATAGCTCACGGGAATTATAGTCAATGTTCAGCTTTCAGAATCCTAAAATCATGGTTAAGCTTTTATTCAATTCATGGTTTTGCATATATATATTTTTTTTTCTGAAGTTAAATCAAAATTGCTATTACAATGGTTGGCTGCGTATTTTAAATTCTTTTGTTAGAATTAATTCATCACAATATTCATGTCTAGTTTGGCCAAACTTTTTTTTAAATTAATATTTAAATGACACACCTTACATTGTTTTACTCTCACAAAGAGGTGGTATCCACTTTTTTAAAAAAAAATTCTCTCGCTTTTTTTTTATGATTTATCTATTTCTTTCACTTAAAATGATATAATTTTATGTCCTTTTAAATGATACACATTTTTTCCTTATTTTAAACCCTAAACTTTAAAACCTACCCATTAGATCCATTTCAAAATTATGACAAAACATAAGTTATAAAAAAAATTAAAATAAAGTTAAAATGCTTGACCAAGACAAGGAGTTACCTTCTTAAGCTGATGATGTTGTCCGAGTCTATCTTCGTTGGGACCCTCCTTCTTGATCCACATGCTAGAGCCAATGGGCCCGGCCAAGTCTTCTTCACGACATGCAAGTCAAAAAATGACCTCCAATATTCATCGTTGAACTTCTTCAAGGCTTACTTGTTGTGTTGGATGTTGAGCAGAGCCACCTTATCGAGGGAGTAGTGCTCGAAAGAACTAAAACCACATTGAAGGGGACGTGCATGGCACTGAAGTTGTGGACAGTGGAGCAATGGCGGAAAGCCTTGTCCTTTATGTTATCAGCAACCCAGTAGTGGTAGTCATTAGACGAAGGGTAAGTGTGGTGGTTGGTGCTGAGAACGTGGAGGAGGAGATACATGGTATTGGGATATACATAGAGCATGTATTTCTGTGTTGGGTTGAATGCGTGAGTTTTGCTGTTCGGGAGCATAAAGAGCGAGATTGTAATATAATACTGCTGGGATTAAAAATAGGGGTAGGATATTGTAATAACCAATCAGTGTTACTACCAATATTACTATTGATCAGACCAAATACAGTATGGGCTGGCCAATCTGTATCGAGCCTAATCACAAACAGTTGAGATATGGGTTGATGTTCTTAGTCTTGGGCCTTCACTCAAAATTGGATTTAGCTGTGTCACTGTCCTTTGTTGTAGCGTGTTGGATCTGACTGGCGGGTTACCTGCGAAAACACTCTGATGCTTAAGTCAGTATCAGAGGCAGGAGTATTTATGTTGTTAATGTAAATGATGATCATACCTTAGTGTTGTACCCTTGGCTTATATAGTGGTTATGGTGCCACCTCAGCAAGGTGGTTTGGCCTCTGAGTGGCCAGGCTTGGGCTGCAGGTTGGTGCTAGGACCTGAGTAGCCTTATCTTCTCTAGTATTTAGTTGTAGAGTCGCAACAAACTGGAGCTGTCTGTCCTCTATTGGAATAAAGGCACGGTGGGATTGCCTTGGGTCATAAGTTTGCTTCCTTAATGGGGTTTCATCCGCGATAAGGGTATCGTGTCTTGTTTGACGCGACGAGGGCATCGCATCTTACGCGTGATGTTTGTCCATCGCGCTTTGCTCTGGATTCTTAATGGGTTTGGGCTTTTCCCTATGTCATTGGGCCTCTATTGGGCCTATATTTTATCCGGATCAGTTCCCCCTAGCTTACGGTTTTGTCATGTGGCAAAGCTGTGAGCTATACGCTGTTTGAGGCGTGGTAGTTACGTCCCTTATGTCTCTTCCGTTTGCCGCGGTAATCATATTAAAGTATCATCATGGTTTTTAGCCGCTTAAGAACGGTGGATTAGACGTTTCAACTATCAAAAGCATTAAATGCTGGTGGGTGTTTTAAGGGTAAGCGTGGGTGATTTTAAAGTATAAACGTTTCCCCTTCTTACCACGTGTCCCTGTAAAACCGGTTTACTCAACACGTTTTGTGACCTTTAGACTATCCGTTTGAGAAAACCTTTCGTATTTGTATTGAACTTGCTAGTTTGGAGGAAAAAGATTTCGATGATATTGTGAGAAATCTCTTGCTCCTCAGTGCTTTGCTTTCTGCATTTCCGGTACTGACACGTCCTGCTCGTGGTTGCTACTCCGAAGTATAAATCTCAGGTGTGTTCTTCTTCTTCGATGTTACTATTTTATCTATTTGTACATCTATTTGAGTAGTTTCCCTTTCCCGAGCTCAAGTTATGTATGATAATTACAAATGTATGGATTTTATCAGATTTTTCGAACGGTCTGGCTTGTCCAGCCCTCCTTCGAGATTATTACCTAGATCAAGGTCTTTGGGAATCAGGGACGTGTGGCTAGGGATGTGAATGGGCTAGGCCGGCCTACAGCCTAGTCTATGTTAGGCCCGGCCCAGCCTATTTAATAATTAGAGTGGGGCTAGGCTTATGGGAAAGCCTTTTAAATAAATAGGCCGTAGGCCAACAACATAAAGCCCGGCCTACAAAGCCTGTAGGCTGGCCTGTTTATTTAAAAAATATTTATTATATTTAATATATATTCATAAAGTGGAAGTGTTCGAAGTAGGAGAAAGAGAAGAAGACTCATTAGAAGATTGTTAAAGCTGCAAAAAAAACAATCTTTGTTGTCATGAATATTATTTAAAAATTTGTGTGTTGTTAAAAAACATTTGAGAATTTTTATAATTTGAATCTTGGTTGAACATTATTTTATAATAATGTGATATTTTTTTATTTTAGTTTAATTTACAACTTCGTATGCTTAAAAGGCCTCATAGGCCATGGTAGGCTTTTTATTTTTTAACAATAGGTCGGGCTTGGCTTACAAGCTAAGCCTTTGATAGGCTGATAGGCTAGAGAGGCTCAATATATGTTTACGTAGGCTTGGGCCGCCAAAGCCAAAGCCCATCCCGATCCAACCCATTTACATCCCTACGTGTGGCCTACTAATAAGTGTGTTGCTCCCTTTCCCAAAGCTTGTGTAAATGACAAACGTTTCCCTTCTGTTCGTAGGTTTGAATTAGGGTCATCTTCGCTACATCCTAATCGCGGGCAAATATTTTCTCAACGAAGTTCGACTTTGTTTCCCAAAGTTTGTTTTAAAATGACTGGGCCTATACTGATTTCGATTAACTCCTCTGCGAGTACTGAGTGTAGCTATAAGTCAGCTAATTTGAGAAGCCCTAAGTCGTCTTCCTTAAATTCATTGCGCGATTCTTCATGTTCTATCGCGCATGAGTCTTGTGGTCAGAGGAGCCCCATTCCTTTGCCATTAAATGTAGGTTACGCAATCGGGTACCCTTTTAAGAAAAGGAATTTTGATGATTATAAGCCTGCATTTGTTGCTTTTGCTTCTTATGACTTGTCTTCTTCTACTGATTCTTCTTCTGAATCAGACTTTGTATCTCCCAAAATCAAGGAAATAATGGCAAGATGCGGTGCACACGATAAGAAAAAGAAAAAGTTGCCTTCTGAATCTAAGAAGAAAACCTTACGTATCGATTCTGATGACGAATCCCCTGTGAAGCGAAACATATGGAATGAGGATTCCCTGAGCTGGGTAGCAGATACAGTTTTAGATACCGAGTCTGTGTATTGTTCTCCCGAAGAGTTGGCGGAAGTGATAGCTGCTACCCACCTTACTCCTGATAAAGCCTATGATGATCAGTGGGAGGTTGATGTTATCCCAAAAAATGAGTGCGTCTGTTCTTCTCGTGCAGAAGGATCAACCAGGCATTTTATGATGATGTACTCCTATTTCTTCTTATCCATAGGTGTTCAATTTCCCTTTTCCTCATTCGTTTGTAAACTGCTAGCGCATCTGAATGTGCCGCCTTCACAACTGACACCCAATGCTTGGGGTTTTATCAGAGTGTATGAAATGGTGTGTAAGGCCTTCAATCTTTTCCAATCATCCCAATCATTTTTTCATATGTTTAGTGCGATGGGGCCGCGATCAAGTTGGGTATCTTTTCGGAGTAAGGTTCAGTTCTGTGATTCATACCAGAGAAAGATTAATAAATGGAATACTTCAAAAAAGATTAATAAATGGTCGATGGAATACTTCAAAACTTATCCCGCCAAAAATACCACCCTTTTTTTCTTATGAGAAGATAAAGCTCCCATCTTTCCTTTGTACTGGTCTGAGTATCCTTCAGACAGTGCCAGCTTGAGCTATACTTTTGAAGACTTAAGTGATGTGGAACATAAGACTGTGACCACTCTGAGTAAAATTGCTCGTGAAGCTTCTGATACGGGCTCTTTGAGCACGTATACAATTTTGAACGAATATTCTGATGATGATATTCGAGTTTTTCTAGGTAATTCAGACCTTTACGTATTTGGTTGTGTTTTAATCAAAGGACCTTTGTATAATGTTGTGTATAGATATGTTGTGGACATGTCTAATCATGAATTTCTTTGCCTAATTTGCAGATAGTGCAATGGCGGCTTCGTTAGGTAGGTTGGAGAAGATAGCAGCCCTGCGTGGCGTTACTGAGGTTAGTCCTTTTATGCCTGCCAGGCCTTCCCTGTCTGCAACTGCCAAGATCGCGGAATCAAGCTAGAATGCCACCGCGCGGTTGAAGTCGCCAAAGAAACCATTAAGTCCTCCTGCTGCCTCTATGGATGTCATCCCTCCTGAAAAGGTGACGGAAGATAACGCAAGGGGGAAGAAAAGAAGTTTTGAGGAGATAGCCGGGAAGTCCAATGTAGGTTGGCCGGATCTTGTTTATGTTGGTGAAGGTTGGGAGTTTGACAAAGATATGTTCTCCAAAGGCAGGGAAGTAGGACCGCTTATTGAAGCTCTTCCAAGAGAACAATGGCTAAGGACTTCTCAAAATCTAAACATAGCAAATGAATTCATTATGTCAGTGCCTGGTAAGTAACTTACTATTTTGCCATATATATTAAAATATGACATTGTTCGCCATGATAATTTGCTTTCTTGTAGCAGGTTCGGTGGATTTCCTGAAGGAACGTATTAATGAGCTGAAGGGTGACGTTGCTCAACAACACACCGATTTTGAGGAGAAGCTAAAGAAAGCTGCAGAAGAAATGGCCAGGATGAAGGCTGATTTGGAGCGGAAGGACAATGCTCTAAAAGAGTTGACAACCTCCCAAAAGAGATTGGAAGCGGAGAAACTTGATCTAAACAAGCGCATCATGGAGCCGAAGGGCAACGCTGATACCTGGACAAAAGAGAAGGCCTTCTTAGTTAGAGAAGTCAAGAGGTATCAGGGTTTGTTCGAGAAGGAGGCTGCGGGAACCTATTCTGATATCATAGAGCAAGTGCGCTTCTTTAACCCTATAACACCTCATAATCCTATATATGTATTTATATGTTATAATGTGAATTAAAAGGGTAGGATTAGTGGAAATCCGTGAATTAAGGTCAAACTGTGTGAAAAGGGTGTAACATCCCCGTCTCGAGCCGGTTCAATTAACATACATATGATACAAACAGAAATAGCGGAAGACTTAACTTACGAAAATACGAGCTAACTTTTTTAATTATTTTTCATTAATCTTAATTTACATGATATCTCACATTGCATACTTCTCCTAATTTAATTCGTATTTGACGAAGACAAAAAAATCGGGCAGAGTAACCTCTGTAAATTGGACAACTGGGGATTTGCCAATCCCACTCTCAAAGGTTCCTGATAAACAGTTTATACCATATATAATTTCGGAAATACCAGATATCTATAAAGGACTATATACCTATCCATGGGTGCATACATACTGGCTCCATGCCACTATGTCTAACAACATACATATTTCAGCATATGCACATATCTGAATACACAAATGTCCATGCATTAAATATGAACACATGTACAAAATATATACAGACCATGTATTGTATAATGGATCAAACATCATGATCCCAAAATGAATAGAACACTATACAACAGTACATATTCTCAAAAAATAACATCTATAATAAATAGTAGCCTCCGACTACCCAGAACTCCATATCCTCATACTAGTACCTCTAGCCACGGGTAATGTCCTTGTCCCATGAGGGCTCTTTAATTAAATGTGTTCCTGAAATCATATCCCCAAACAGGGTTAGAGACGAATCTCTAATAAGCTCCAGGTTTATAGAGAACTCTCCATACCCTGGGCTCACTTCCTGCATGACAGTCAGATACATAATATACAAAACATCATATAAGCAAATATCATAGCTGAACATATCTCATATAACACATCATGTAATCCAATATCATAACTACACCAAACATATACACAAATCTTATCAGAGACATACGCAGTCATTCCCAAGGGATGACCCCAAGCGGAAATCGACGCACGTAACAAATATCTTTTACAAAAATCATCACAATACTCACATCAGAACAAAACATGTTATCTCAGAGACATACGCAATCATTCCCAAGGGATGACCCCTACGAACTTTCAGTACCGGCTTTTGCGATTTTGGATAGAAGCGTGGCGCTGACTTGCGCCAAACCGGCGCTAACTGGCGCCGGTTTGCGGGATGGATGTACCGTGTTTCTGAGGGGCACTTTTGGAAAGAAAATAAAATATTATTGATGCTCTCCGGCAAGTTCGCACAAGTAATAAAGTGATAAATACAGTTCGTCTCCACAGGGATTAGATCTAATATCAAGTAAAAAATTTCTTAAAGAATGGAAGATTTCAAATAGGGTTTTTGACAAGTATTGTCAACTTGTGTAAAATTGAATTTTGAAAATAAAAGACTTGTTTTTGTGTTTTTAGATTGAAAAATAAAACAATAAAATTGAAAATTGATTTGTAGAAAAATATGAGAAAAGCATTGTAGCCAGGGTTCATTCACCAAATGATCCCCACTTTTTACTCCGGATTGATTTACAATAATTATTTATATAATTACTCAGATAAATTATCATCTAAAAGATTTAATAGCTAACCCTCAATTCCTTGCAGGGTTAACCCTTTAATCCCATGAGAAACCCCAATTCCTTGCAATGTTTCTCATGGGATCAAGCAATGGGCGCGATAATTTAAGCATCTGCAATCGTATACACGTCTATTCCTAACACGCATACAGATTGTTATCTTACCCCCTTTCGAGATCAAAACCCCAATATTCCTATCTAGGATTTTGATCCTCAGAATATCCCCAACTATCAGATTGATCAACTCTAACAAAGGGAATATAAAATTCGCACAGAGTAAAAATAAAGATAATTATATAAACCAAAAATCACAAATCAATCCTTCGTATCAAAGGTTCACATATGGATCGTGACCCTGACTACAATAAAAAGATCTAGCCAATCAACATACTGATTGCTGATCTAAAATTCAACATAAAAAAATAAAAGAGGAAGAAAAAGAAGATGAAGACGAAAAACGAAGAACAACTCCAGTGCCCTTCTCCTCCAATCTCCAGATCTGCCTCTCAACCACCTGTATCTGTGTTCTTTTTTTCTTCCAATCTGCAAAGTCTGCTGACCTAATTCAACAAATGTCACATTTATAATATTCTTTTCTCCTTCCAAAAATATCCTCAGAAAACACGGAGATCTGTTCCCCCAAACCGGCGCTAGTTGGCACCGAATTGGCGCACGTTTGCGCCACTCCAAATCTTGGCGCTGGGTGGCGCCACTTTTTCACACAAATGGCGCTAGTTAGCGCCACTTTCACTATTCATTGGCGCTAACTAGCGCCAACTTCCTTTACTTTTAGGCGCTAGCTAGCGCCAGTGCACTGACTTGCAGCGCTAGCTTGCGCCATTTCCTTTGTAAATTGGCGCTCCCTTGCGCCAACCTTCTGTGTTATTGCGCTGAGAAGCGCCACTTTCTTTCGTAAATGGGCGCTAGGTTGCGCCAACCTTCTGTGATATTGCGCTGAGGAGCGCCAGTTTCTTCATGAGTGGGCGCTAAGTTGCGCCAAGGTTCTGTCTTGCTGCGCTGAGGAGCGCCACTTTGTTGCTACCTCGCGCCACTTTGATGTCCTCGCTGCAAAGTTCGTAATCTGGTGCGGTTTTGTGCCAGTTTGGTGCTGACCCGCGCCATGCTTAGAACTCATAGTGTGCTATAACCGTGGAAAATTGCATTAACAGGTTTTTTGTAATTCTTCATTTATTTTCCCTGTAAAAATACAATTAAAAGGTGAATATTATTGACATTCAAAGAATCAATATAATTAGCCAATATGTATTTAATTTGCTCTCTTATGACTCAATTCTTGTCCATTTTATCACAGAAAAATCACACTTGCCAGAGGCACATCAATTATAAAATGACCCTTTTACAGAATTAGGTGAGACACATATTTTGGAGGAGGCAGATCTGGATTTGGAGAGGAAAGGAGGTAGAGGCGTTCTTCGCGTTCTTCATCTCCTTCTTAGTATTTTCTTTATCTTTTATTTAGTTTATGTTGAATTTTAGATCAGCGATCATGATGTTGATTGACTAGATCTTTTTATTGTAGTCAGGGTCACGATCCATATGTGAACCCTTGATACGAAGGATTGGTGGTTTTTGATTTATATAATTATCTTTATCATTACTCTGTGCGAATTTGATATTCCCTTTGTTAGAATTAATCGATCTGATAGTTGGGGATATTCTGAGGATCAAAAGGTGTCCAATGATGCAGTCAGGCTGAGACTGTTTCCCTTTGCTCTTAAAGGGAAAGCCATGAATTGGTTGGAATGACAACCAGCAAAAAGTATTCCATGTTGGGAGAGTCTATCAAACAAGTTCTTTGTTGAGTTCTTTTCCATGGAAAGATTTAATCAAATGGTGAATGATATCACCAATTTCACTCAAGCTGAGGGTGAAACTATGTGTGCAGCATGGAACCGGTTCAAGGATCTAATGAGTAGATGTCATCATTACCCCATGACTAATGGTGATCAAGTCTGGATTTTTTTCAATGGGTGTAAACCTGAAATTCGGATGGTGCTAAATGGTGCAGCAGGTGGTAGCATCAAATCCTTGAGAACAAATGAGACTCTGGAGTTGATAGAAAGAATGGTTGCCAATGAAAATGAAGGTTTGACAGCCAAACCTAAGAGAGGTATTCTACACCTGGATAACAATGATGCGGTTCTGGCTGAGAATAAATTGTTAGCACAACAGCTAGCAAATTTGACCTCAAGGCTGGACAAGATGCAACTTTTCACTATCCAAGCCGCAGCTGTGGTTTGTGAATATTGCAAGGGTGAGCATGAATCCAATGAATGCTCATCTTTATTATCTTCTGAATATCCTCAACAAGTGCAAGTGAATGGAGTATGGTACGAGCAAAGGTCTCCAGCACGAAACATTCCTAGGAATCAGAATTTCCCTCCTGGAAATAGCAATTTTCAGAGGAGAGGTCAAGGCAAAGGTCTTGATTACAATTCTAACAACTACTTGCAGCCTCCACCAGTCCAAGCTAAGGAACCTTCTGATTTGGAGAGGTTAGTTGGACAAATGGCTCAACACTCCAATGCCTTCATGGAAGAGACTAGGGCCAATACTAAAAACATGAGTGCTTCTATTAGGAATTTGGAAAATCAAGTTGGCCAGCTGGCTAAGCAAGTTGCTGATATAACTCCAGGCACTTCCTCTAGTAACACAGTTAAACATTCCAAAGAGGATTGTATGTTTGTCACAACTAGAAGTGGTAAGGTGGTAGCAACTCCAGAAAAGCTTAAGGCGGTTGAGGAGCCAGAAAAAGAAGAGGGGATTCCTTCTGATGTTAAGAAACCTCTTCATAAAGATGAAAAAAAAAGCCCCATATTGTTGCTAAAAAGAAGAAGTTTGAGCTGAATCCTGAATATGTGCGAGCCATGGCACCTTATCCTGAAAGATTCAAGAAGGATGCTCAAAAGCAACAGTATGGCAGATTTCTTGATATCTTCAAGAAATTACATATAAATATCCATTTTGCTGAAGCCTTGGCTGGCATGCCCAATTATGCCAAGTTTATGAACGATCTCTTGTCAAGGAAGCACAAATTGCAGGAATGCCAAACGGTGACACTCACTGGGGAGTGTAGTGCTATAATTACAAAGAAGTTCCCGCCTAAGCGTCTTGATCCAAGGAGCTTCAATATTCCAATTGAAATCGGGAACACCAAAATTGGTAGAGCCTTGTGTGATCTTGGGGCAATTATAAATCTAATGCCCTTGTCTGTTTGTAAATCTCTGGGGATCACTAAGTTGAAACCCACTTTGGCATCTCTTCAATTTGCTGTGTAATCAATGATTAAAATTCCAACAATTGTCCAACTCAATAAATATTATCTCATTTCAACAGATTCTATTATAAATCAGGCCCTCCTCCAATCACGAACCCACACACAAACTAGCCAAACTAGCCACGAAAGAAAATGATAGGTTGTCTTTGAAAGAGTATATTTTAATGATTTTATTTTACTAGAATGATATTTAAATTCAAAGGCCCACTTGGTGCACATCAACCATGTCGGTTATATATGTTGTCAATTTCGAAAACTAGAACGATCAAAAGACAAAAGCTTTCGTCATGTACTTCCTCGAGCTTGAATACTTTCTTTACATCAGCTATTCTATTGTATAAAGAATTAGTTCAAGCCATTAAAATCTAATATGAATGAGAGAATTAGGTAGCTTGTAAGAGTTTTTTAAGCCTCTCAATCTCTATATCATTATATATACCTAAAGAAAATTGAAAAAAATTGGAATTATTTCTAATTGTCCTATCACAATCAACTCACATTCTTTTTTCCTTTCATTGCAAGTAAAATGCAAATCCAACTGAGGCTTGACAGATTACCTGTCCATTTTCACCTCATATTCACTGTTTAACATTTTTGTGTGGAAACAATAACAAGCAAAAGTTTATATTAGCTAGGGAAGGCATGCCCCCGAATAAGATCAGCATACTCACATATAAGATCAGGATTAGAGGTGTAAATATGTTGCGTCGAGTTAGACTTTGGCATAAATAGGTAATATCTGTATAAAATACTTTAGGTCTGGCCTGATCTATTAATCTGTGTAGGTTTAAATTATAAGTTTACTCAGACTTATATTTAGAAGATAAATTTTTTGGCCTAGGCCTGTTAGCCAGTTTAAATCTATTAGGCATTTAATAATTTAAAAAGTAATTAAAATAATATTATTTTATTATTCAAAATTATGAAAACAATAATTTATTTATTTTATTTAAAATAAATAATATGATATATACTGGCCTGTAGGCTTATAGACCAGTATGTAAAAGTAAGTTTATGATCTGCTTTCTAAATAGTTTTTTTTTATGCCTTAGCCTGTTCTATTTGATTATATGTGATAGACTGAGTCGTTGGTCCCTGTTAAGCCGATCGACTTATTTACATCCCTAGAGGGTAAATCGCCAACCTTTAAAGTGAAATTACATTTAAATTGGGAGTATATGTGTTTAACAAGCACACTTACGCATTTTTCATTTTTTTTTCTCACTTTTGTAGGGCTCTTTTGCTATTACATTTAATCCTTTAGGGTGGTGTGCCTCGCTTTTTTTGAAAACAAACTCCTTTAAAGTGAGTTTGTACACAAATTTCATAAATAATGATATACCCAACCTTAATTAAATTTAAAAATATAGTTTATCAAAAAAATAAAAAAATTAAAGTATATGATGATCTTATTCCACTTAAATTGACATCCTTATTTATATATTTTAGAGACAAATATGTTTTAGAAGAGTCTTGTCTTTCCTTGGCTGTCCACTTTCATCTCTCCATCCTTAATTTTTAATTCGGAAGCTGTACCCTATCTTACAATAGGCTTGTCTCAAAATTGAAAAACAATTGTTTGGGTCTTCCAGCAAAACCCCCTTCTTATATGTGGGCTTCTTTTGCACCAATTTTCCTTTGTTACTGGAAAACCAACATTTGTTTTTGTTCCTCCTTGGGTCAACGAAACCCAACATTCCAAATTATCCTACCATATTGCTCCACTTATTCAATACGGTCTGAACATCTTAACGGGCCTCGAGCCAAGTTGCACATAATCTTATAACATATTTTTTTTTTAAAGATAAAAATTGGCTTAATATCTCATCATGTAATTTCTATCGTAAGAAAATGATTACGAGCAAAATATTTGAGAGACAATTTCAAGAAAGATGAAAAATTGGGCAAAATTTATGATAAATTAGTAGCAGTTGGTTGAGTTATATTCTCACGTATCATTTGCTACATGTCAGAGTTTGTTGTTGCAATTTATAATCCTGGTTCAAATGAAATTAATTGTACGGAGAAAATTATATTTGAACGCACTCTTTGTGCTATTTATGGACAACACGAGTCCTTTACTCTGATAGTAAACATGGCTGGAAGCATATTTACTGGTTCCATGTTGCAAGTGCCTGTTTGGATTTTAATTATATTCATTTGCCTCCCATTTCGTCAGAATTTACTCTACGACATGTTTAGATTATAATTTTCAAAGTAGGGATAGAATCAGTGAATTTTTTCTTTTTCTTTACTTTTATTTGAATTATATTTTCTTTAAACATTATTTCGCCGTGAGTTTGCCAAACATAATGTTATGAACTTAGTTTAGAGTGTGGAAATTATAATTCAAACATCATACTATTCTTCAATTGTCATAAAATCAATTGTTTCGGATCATAGCACTTACTGCCTCAAAGGCCCAATCCTCCATATTAGGATAAAAGTTTTCTTTACATTTGATCTCCGTTCACATAGCACGCCCCTTGCATGTGAGGGTCATGATTGGCTCACGCAATATGCAGGCCCATGAAGGCTAAGGGTTTCTATCAACATGCATCACGTGCTTGGGGAGTCATTTTCCTCCTATGTATACCATATTATTCTTACACAAAGGGCTTTATGTTCTCAACTATACCTCACCATTACTCTACCGAAATATAGCTGGACACTTTCCCATTGCACATCTTTAGCTTGGGCCATCACACTTTTCAAAAATCTCTATTGAGTTTTAGTCTTTCTTTCTAATGTCTTTTTACTTATATCACTGTTACATATTCTTCAATTGTTCTAAAAATTAAGCCGTGAGGTAAAGGCACGTATATTATTTCTTAATATCAATGCTGAATAATTTATGCAATTACTATAAGCTATCAATTGGTATGACGAATATTAATAGTTGAACAGGAGCTTATTTTCTGGGTTTTGTACCTTCCCGCAATGACAAAACAACTTTAAACATAGACGATAATTGTGTCTTTAGCCAAGTAAATAAGTAATGTTCTCCTGAAGCGCGTATGATAATTTTTTGTTTAAAGAAATAAAATAGTTTGAAAAAAATTTACCCAAATGACTACAAAATTCTGATTTCAAGGTTAGACTATTTGTTTAAATTTTGTTTTATTTTATTTTCGTGAGCGAGATAGACTATTCTATTTTTATTGAAAAGACAGTAGAGAAACCAAACTCTTGCTTTTGAGTGTTAGTATCTACATAAAAGAACTAGAGAAGTTATACGTACATTGATCTCAGAGAAGGGCCAACAATGAAGTAAGATACAAAAATTATGCATAGTTTGACAAAAGGCTTGATATGGACGATTTAAGAAATATGTGAAGAATTAAGAGGAAGAGGAGGCGCTGTCGTAAGGGAAAGGAAATCCACGGAGAGAAATGTATGCGACGAGGGAGGGGTCAGGGTTTGGGACAGCCAATAGATCGAAGGAATCCCAAATTTCCAACGTCATCTTCTCTCTCTCTTTAATTTTCATTTAACAATCCTTTTGGTTATTGTGTTTGCAAAATTCTTTTGATTTATTATTTCCCATTGTACATTTGTTTATATTATTATTATTACTATGAGGAAGTTATACTTACAACTTATTTTTATTTACAACCTTTTACAACCATAATCTTAACCATTGATTTCCCCCAATCAATGGTTATTATTTTTGTAAATTAAATTTATTAATTAATTATTAATTCACAATAAATTATAATGGTTGATTGACGGAAATCAACGGTTAAGATTATGATTGTAAATGATTGTAAAAGGTTGTAAATAAAATAGATTGTAAGTATAACATTCCTCTATTGTTATTATTATATTACTTTATGCATCGTTTTTAAGCTTTAAATGTTATCAGTCTTACTACAATTTAATCATCACATATATAAACCTGCAGAACCCAAAAATTGAGTAAGAGAACTAAATATATATTTACTTATTTACATACATATGTTATAAAACTTTTAATAATAGAGATCATTTAATCTATTTAATAGGGCTTATACTTGAAATTATACACGGTAAATAAGTAAAAGAAACTGTATTCATAAAAGCAATGAGAACAAGTAGGAGCCTTAATTAGTCCTCTAACCATGGTTCTATGTTCTGTTATACATAAAAAAAATTTTATGCAAAAGAAATATATATCGGCCCCTTCATTCATTAATTTTCTCTTCAGCTCATATTATATTAAAAACCAAATATTAATTAGATTGGTAAGTTTATTTTCAACTCTTAATATACTAATTTAAAAGGCCAGTGGCAAGATAATCAAATCAATAGTGTAACCCCTGCTTTCGTAGAGAAACCCAACCTTTTTACAAATAAAGGAGGGATCACTAACCTCTCATGTAGCAGTAGTAATATGCATAGGGGAATCATTCGTGTCACCCTTAAGTTTAACCCCTTAGCCACATATTCTGCCACAAACGAATGCGTCACTCCCGAATTATATTCTAAGATTTTACTTTATTAAACTAGACTTCTCAAACTTTCCAACGACATATTATATGTCTTAATTGGAGTTGTATAACTCAGGTTTTATCTTCAGTAAATCGACTGCTGCAAACTAGATTTTCAAAAACTAGGTAGTGACTTTAAACTTAAACTATGATTGATACATTTATCTATTGGTTCTAAAATTCATAGGGTGATAGCCCTATGTGTTAGCTTCACATAAGTACAAAACTTTTCTCAATTTGGAGCTCCGTAGCTCAAAATATGGTCATTTTCCCAAACCATATTTAACTCCCAAAAAGTATTCGAATACTGTCTACAAGTATTCGGATACTTTCTGGACAGAAGCTAAAAGTACCCTATTTTACTGCATAATTGGGCACTAAACCCTTTTTCAAGTCCATGGCATCACCGAATTGGCATTTGTACATATTTCATGCTATTCTTAGCCATGGGTACACATCTCAAGTCACATGTTATTCAAAATCCCAATTTACAAACCCCAGATCATGGTATTTCTCAATTTACAAAAAGGGAATCTATGGTATTTACCTTGGGAGCTCCAATCCACAAAGAGGAAGACAATCCAAGCACTTAATCAAGTCCTACACTCTCCCCCAAGCTCGAAGTCCGAAAATGGTGATGGGAGATGAATCTTTCTTTCTTTCCAACTCAACTCAACTCTCAATTGGGGATGATGAACAAGTATAAGAGGAGAAATATTTTAAGTGATTTATCTTGTTTATTATAGGACTTGATGAAGCACCAAAGAGGGGGGGAAATGAAGGGCTTCCTTTAATCTTGAGAGTCAACTCCACAGGCGAGGAAAAGAAAAGTGAGGGAATTTTGAGTGTTTTGAATGAGTTGCATTATTCTAATAGGTATAAACTTATTTATCCCAATTACTTAACTCTCATTCCAACTTGACATATTGACTTATAATATTTTTATGGTAATTTTTTTTTATTTTAATTTTAACTTTCAAGTAACTTTACCTACCCATATTTTTACCCCTTAACTATCATTATTCAACCTTTTTCACAATGTGACTTTAATTTCTCTAATTATGCTTATCCTCTAGTTAATTTTTCATTAATTATTATCACTTCTTAACAAATTCGTACATTCATTATTTATAGGCTAGGGACATTATACCAAACTTGCTTAGAATTTTGAGAGGGACAAAGTTCAACCCTTATTTTTGTGTGGGAAGCATTGTAAAGAGAGATCGTTCCACCTCAAAGTTACAAATATAATCTTGAGTTTTGGGATTTTGAGTGGTTGGAGCTCAGAGAAACTTTAAGAAGCTTCTTTCTTATCTTTTTGGGTGATTGGTAGTAAGTAAATCAAACTCCTTTGAAGTTTTCATGGAGAAATGAGAATGTTAGGTTTTGGATAATAGTAACAATGTGAATAGTGATTTTGGATGAAAAATGATGGTTGTTTGGTGTTGCTTCATGTAGTAGAGTTGATCTTAGTGACATTGTGGTGGAAGAATACCTATTGGGATCAAATTTTGTTCAAGACCAAGATTCTTGAAAATTTTCCCAAAGATGGTAGGTTGTATTCATGAGATTTTAGATGGATTTTCTAGGCAATAGCTTAGCATTCATGTGTTGTATGATGTATTGATCACATTACCACATTTTGACATAGGTTTCTTGGTTGTGGTTGTTTGTGATTAATAGTTGTTGAAGAAGAAAAGTACAAGTAATAGAAGTTCACAAAAGGTAAACTTTTGGACCTTAGGCCAATCCCCTTGTGTGTTCCACCATGCTTCTTTGGGAGGAATGGTTGCATTCAGGCATTGTGCGTGATATAGCATGATGCATTATGACATAAATGAATAATAATAAGAAAGATATAGAAGATAGAAAAAAGAATAAGAAAGATATAGAAGAAAGAATATGAAAATTATCATGATGAATATTATTAGTTATGTATGAATCATAAGTGTTGATGTATTGTTTGAGATGCAATTATGTAAGGGGAAGCCTATGCCAAAGGTTGCTAGGTGATCTTGGAAAGCCTATGCCAAAGGTTGCTAGGTGATTTTAATGAGAATTAAGTTAATGATGATTATGCTTATGTTTACCGTCACTCTCCTTGGGACCCGACATAGACTTCCTTGATATCAAATATCTAAGAAAACAAGCAGAGTTTTCTTGAAAGTGAACTGTATGTATAGACTTTCCTTGGAATAAGCATAAATTCTTTAGGGTTTAATTCCTATGAGACACAATCTTCGGGACCTCTCATGAAAGGACCATACTATATGGATTCCCTTTGAGCCAGCCCGATGGGGAACCTCTTGGGGTGCAGATACCTAAGAGCCATAAGCAAAATGGAATTATCTTGGAAGTTCCATACAACAGACAAAATAGACAATAGAAAGTAGACATTACTTCTTTGTAGATTGCTTTTTTGGGACAACTCTTAGAAGTATACCATCAATGGGGATTTCATCCTGTGGGATAGCCCTTGTAAGGTATTTTGCATCTTCCTTTGGAAATGTAATGGTTGACCAAACCAGAGAAAGAATAGAAGGAACTTCCCTTGGACAGCCTTCAGGACATCCATGGGGTACAAATACATAAGAGGCACGATAGAGCTCTCTTGGAAGTTCCACTGAATAAGATTATATTATGTATATATGCTATATTCATTTTACTATTTATTCTCCTGAAGTGAACTATAGGGTGTAGTGATCTTCCGAGGACCCTTAGTTTACTGTGATTTTTATCTCACCACGTGTTTAGGGAACCACATTTCAGGTACCTCACAAATAGAGAGAAAGCGGCAAATGGCGATGAGCCAATGATGATTGTATGGAATGACATATAGATTTGTTTACCTTTTATGTATATATGCTAGTAATTTTAATGGACATCCATAATTGATGACACCAACAACCAATACATAATCTTCAACAACCATATTTAAGACTATAACCAACAATTCCATCATTTTCCACCAAATTTTCACTAATTTACAAAGTCATACATCACCATAAATTTTATAGGTTCAATCTCATTCATTTATCATTCTAAACATTTATTTACAAAGGAGCAACATCATTTAATGCTCCCAACCACCTCTACCCTATTACACAATATCAAACATAAACCCAATTTTCAATTTCCATAAAACCTCAAAGAAAATAAGAATTCTTACCACCAATAGCTTTCAAATGATTCTAGGAGGTGATTCCTAGCAACCAATCAAGCTAAACCACCCACAATCGCCTTCTACAAGCTCAAACTCGTCCAAGCTATGTAGAAGAAGATCTCTGCACACAATGCACCCCACAAGATAAACTCAACATGAAACACACTCATAAGAAGGTAGGGAATAACTTTGTAGTTGGAGGTTTCTCTTAAAAGTGGCTAGAAATAGTGATAGAAATTTGAAGCTGAAAATGCCCTAAAATTAGAGGGAGGTAACGTGAAGGAGAAGAAGAGAGCAGAGAGTGTGAGTTGAAAAATGACTCCTCCACATATGTTTTAACTCATTTTAGTGGGAGGTGGGTCCCATTTGTCACTTAACCCACTTAAACTTACCCATTTAATTCACTAAATACACAATCCATCAATTTCACCCTAACCCTACATATTTTTATTCCCTAAGTCAGTATTTCCAATTTCTCTCTTACCGGTAAATTACACCGTAGTGTTTTACCTAGTGTAAGTCACTATTCATTATATTTCTCAAAACATACCTACTAACTCCAAAATTTCATTATGAATTCATTTACGATATTATTTTTCTCGAATTAAGCTCCGATTTATCATTTTACTGTCTAGGGTTATACAGTTGGCAAATTACCATCTTACCCCTAATGGGTATTTTGACCCAAAACTCAGAAATTTCCCTTAATTAACACTCTAACCTTCAATTAACATTTAATATGATATGTAAACATACGAGGTGTTGTAATTGTGGTATAGGGTGACAAATTTTAGCTTGACACAATAACATGAATTGAACATGACATGAATTTTCATGTTCGTGTTGTCCAAATTCGACACACAAAACCGTGTCGTGTTCGTATTTATATCTTGTTAACCTACAATTGAGGTTACTTATATATAATTATATATTTACCTCTACTTATCTCACTTTTATTTACTAATTTGAGGTTACTTATGTAATTTTCACTGAAAAACTAAAATTTAAAGGTTATTTGTGTTGTGTTCCTACATAGTAAATGAGTCGTGCTAATGTTGAGGGTTTCGACTTAAATCAACATTTATGTCGTGTTGAGATTAAGAGTATTTGTGTTTGTGTGGACCCCTTGGATAGAGATGTCCAATATGATGATTGGTGAGTTTATATAAGATATGTTTGCCCTATATCAGATATTTATAAAGGAGATATCTTAAAGACTAACAGATCAAGTGTACAATAATGGAAAAACATAGCTAAGCTATGCGGTGTATGCAGAGTGCCAACTAATAGAGAGAGTAACCTTATGTACCTTTATGCTTTACCTCTTATTTATAAAATTTACATGTGAGTAATTTCTTTTTTGGAGTTTTGGTGAATTTTGAGGTCTTATAATTGATCTGGTGCTATTGTATTAGAATTAATATCTTTTAGAAACATCTCCTTTGTTTTCCTCTTTCCATAATATGGATCTTTATATTCCATAATAGACCCAAACACGGAACAATGATCAAAATGCCACTTTTTGATAATTTTTTTACCCAAATGTCACGTGAACAATACTTTTTATCAGACTGCCACATGTCATAATTTGATACCACTGGTAGCGAATTTCATGGTCAATAATTTCGTGACACGTGGCTATATTGCAGACCAAATTAGCTACTACTGGTAGCGAATTATGACACGTCAGATTTTTTCTGAGAAAGTGTGCCACGTGTCACAAAATCATTGGCGAACGTAATTCGCTACCGGTCATAGCGAATTACGCCATGCGGCAGTTTGGTAAAAAGTACTGCTCGCGTGGTATTTAAATAAAATTTTTACCAAAAAATAATATTTTAGTCATTATTTTCCCAAACACGATTCCAACAACCTCACCCGAATGGCTACCCCTGCTATGATAGACAATTTTGGGAATTTGAACTCATTCTCGAAGTATGAGAAAAATATAGGAATTTTTAGAGAAAGAAATGACACGGGAGAGAGTGAATAATGCAACGGTGAAGTGAGATGAGAGTGCAAAGGCAACAGGGGGAAGAAGGTTATGCAAGAAAAAATGAAGAACTTAACATAAATGGATGGCTAGCATAAAGTACAACATAACAATAAATAATTTCATAATTTTTTTTGTCTCAAAAAATAAAATAAAAGATTTCATAATTAATATAATTTGACAACTTTTTTACAATATAACGATCAAAAGCTACAATGATTAAATATTAATTAAACCCATCAATTATTCTATCCTAAATATCCAATCATGAATGAAAGTTATTTAACCCATCAATTATTCTATCCTAAATATCCAATCATGAATGAAAGTTATTTAACCAAAACAAAATATCCATGTTTTTCAACATATTCCACTTAATTTTTTTATTAGTTTAAACAAACGAGTTTCCATGTAATTTCTAAAAATAACAACAACATTTAGAGCAGAAATAACGCTTCCATCCATATTTAATTTTCAAGCCCATTCCGTTCCCCCATTTCCCACTGCTTTACCGTACCGGTTTAAACATCCCGATCAAAACCCGGTTGAACCACCGGCTTTCCCGAACAAAAGACCTTTCTTTCTCCATTTCATTAAAATTTCATTAAAACAAAGCAAAGCAAGCAACACCTCCACAACTCTCGCTCACTCGTCCTCTCTCAGATCCCAACTTATACACATTACCAAAAAATACCAAACCTCAATTTTGCTCCACAACGCTAACCAACCCAACCTGCAAAAACTGAAACGAAACCACCACTCATCAATCACATTACAAAAACACCACACTTTCCCTCCCACTCACCGATCTCCTTCACTTAAAAAAAACTCCAAATTGTAATGCCCGTCACTAATACTTCCTGAACCATGGATTCCCCACCTTCCCAACAACAGTGGGGAAGGTCACCCACCCTCTCCCATCTCCACCACAACCGAACCTCCTCCTCTTCCTCCTCCTCCCCTTCCCCTCTCTCCAAATCCAATTCCGACGCCATCCAAAGCCTCTCTTCCATTCTCAACAACCCTCACTCCTCTGACGCCGCCGCCTCCTGGGTTGGCTGGTGGTCCTCCTCCACCGCCGTCTCACCTCCCGAATTCGCTCCCATCGCCTCCGCCAAAGCCGCCTCTGATATCACCCGATCCGACTTCCATGCCTACCTCTCCCCCATCGCTGAGCCCTACCACCGCTTCGAGGACATTAGGAACCACGCCACCAAGGAGATCGATGACGTCGACGGCAGCATCGGCGGCCAGGGGGAAGCACTCGTCGCGTGCCTCCGCGAGGTCCCTGCGCTTTATTTCAAAGAGGATTTCCGGTTGGAAGATGGTGCTACGTTCCGTGCCGCGTGTCCCTTCTCTAACTTCTCCGAAAACCTCATGCTTCAGGAGAAGCTCTCGCAGTACCTCGATATTGTGGAGCTTCACCTGGTGAAGGAGATCTCGCTCCGCTCCACATCGTTCTTCGAGGCGCAGGTGCAGTTGCAGGACCTCAACGCCAAGATCGTGGAAGGTTGTTCCCGGATTCGCCTGCTGAAGGAGACTATTCGGCTCCTCGATTCCGATTTGGTCGACTCCGCTAGGCAGATTCAGGAGCTCAATGGCACCAGGACCAACCTCTTGGCGCTTATGCAGAAATTGAGGCTTATATTATACGTCAATCAAGCGGTGTCTGCTCTTAAATTGGTACTTTTCGATTCTGAAAATTCTCTAGTTTTTGCTGTTATCGATTTTATTTTATTTTGTGAAGATACGCTTGTAGAGTGGAGCGCCTTGAGTGCTTTGGTCTTTCATGTTTCCTTAATTATTTGGAGCGTCGTTACAAGTTGATATTGTTGATGTCTTGAAATACCTTTAAGTTGATATATTTTGCTGTGATACAGCTTGTTGCATCTGCAGATTGTGCTGGAGCACTGGATGTGACTGACGATTTGCAACATTTGCTGGTAACCATTAATCTTTATATAAAATCTCATGAACGTTATTCCTAATAACTGCTTTATTTATCCTGGCTTTGTTTTCTTTCTTTTTCTCTTGATAAGTATTATATCTGTATGACCAATCATGACTAAGATCCTTAGAGCTGGCTTATTATGATTTTTATTTTAGACTTTGTAATAACCAATGCCTTAGAATTTTATTATGTTCTAATTTTTATCTAAGTTGAAACTATCCTGGGTACAATGTAGTTGATATCCTCTACTTTGATTATATTTCCTCAAAAATTATTTTATGAGCATATTCTACTAGCCATTGGTTTGAAATGATTCTGTACATGTTGATTGGATTATGGAGGATAACTTATCCCTTGTCATACACTTTGAATGAAGCATTGAGATTAAAAGAAGTCTCTGATGATTTGATCTGCATAAATCACTCTATATTCATATTTTGTTTTGTTAAAGTACATATTTATGTTGCTTTTCTTTGCTTAAGCACTAAACATGTTTAGATGCTACCATACCCAAATGCTGATGGTAATGTCTTAATCAAAATGCTGGTTTCTTATGCTTATAAATAATGGTCTTGGGGTTATATATTGGTTTTTTTTTTTTTTGTGTGTGAATAATAATTTTATTAAACTTAAAGTGGATGAGACTAGAGTTTAATGCGTAGCTGATATAAATCACTCTGTCGAACTTAGCTAGTTTCCTTTGAAGTCTGTTTATGACATAGCATGATTCATTGTTGTTCTACGATTTACAAGCAATGGGATTCCTGAAAGAGGAAGAAAAAATTTTATACTAATTTCTGTCTCATTTATTTCCTATAATTGTTAGGATGGAGATGAGCTCACTGGTCTGCATTGCTTTCGTCATCTTAGAGATCATGTAATAGGCTTTATAGAATCCATAAACAGGTACACCTTTATTGATGTCCTGATCTATCAAAGTGCTGTACGCTACTGTTTAATTTCTTTTAGATCATTTATTCAATTAACCTGCATCTGAAAACTCATTTGAATTGCTTTCTACTTCTTTTCTTGGTTTTTGAGAACCAAGTAATAGTTTGGAAGGGAATACGGTTGAACTATAATGTTTAGGTTTGGATATCTTTTTTTGTTTTTAAAATCTTAGATGATGGAAAGGCAATATGCACTCTGCTAAAAGTTTGGAACTTTGGATGGGTTGAAACAATGTTTAGGGCTTGCACTTGGCCTATGTGTCATCTTTTTTTACAGTAGAAACAGAGATTTTTTAGGAAAGGGAAGTACGGTAGTACAACTGTTAAAAAAAAAAAAAAAACCAGCAGAGAAAGACAAATTAACTTAACAAGGATTGCCAATATCTATTTGTATTTATCAAATGTGCCACTCGGAGACAGTCCTTAACTAAGCACTGCATGGAAGCCAAAAGTGTTATTCTATCCTGTTGAAGTTGCAAAAGTAGTGAATTTTAATTTATAACGTTTTGAAAGCTTAGTCCTTACATTTAATTTGTACACATGTTCTTGCTGAGGTTTTGGGCTCTAGGTTTTGAAGAGTAGGTGCCTGAAGGCTGCCCAAACATGAGTTGAACACCGGTCTGGTTCAGTTAGCTGCTGATTGGTTGGGTTGGTTTACCCAAGTAAAGCACTTATTGGTTTGTTTGTATTGGTTAGAAAGAAGAGATATAGTGGCATAAAGAAATGTATAATCACAATATCGATCTGGATAAAATTCTTTGAATAAATAAGAAAAACCAAAACACAATCAAATAGGCCCTATAATTTCACAAATACAGTTTTAGACGAACTCACTGAAGCAAGACATGAATGTAAATCAACGATTGAATATTCCCTCTACTCTAAGCAACGCAGGGAGACAACAAAATAGTTTGGAGAAAACATGAATGTAAGCAAAAGTTAAATAAACAAGGAAAATGGAACTTTGAAAGTTAGAGAAAGATTGAAGTCAGGTTATGATGAACAAATTCTACATTAGTAATAAACAAAGAAATTGTGCAAGTAGCTTGAACAAATCCAACAAAACTGAAAAAAATGAGCCCATACCAAGCATGAGTTGGGTTGAGTTTGATGATATCCATTAAAAGTCACTGCAAAACCACCTTTTGGCTGTTTCATTCTTCAGTTGGAACCCTTGATTTGGGTCTTTACTCTCTAGTCTGAGCCTTTATACAATTGGTTGAACATAAAAGACAAATCTCTACTAAGAAGGTGATACGAATCTTGGGAGAATCTCACCCCAAAAGCTAGCTCGTAAGGTAGGAGAGCCCAAAGTTCATATAAATCCCACACCAAACCTTATGTTTTCGATGTGGACCCAAGTCCTATGACTTGCAATTGGATTGTAACATCCCATCACGCTTCACAGCCCTGACGGCCACGCGACCTAGCTTTGTGCTAGTCTTTACTAGCCTTAGGCGAACATTGCAATGCCAACTTCACCAGCACGTCGCTTGATTGCAATTGAGAGACATGCTGAAACTGTGGAAGGATCTGATACCAATTGATACAAATATTGGGAGAACCTCACCCCAAAAGCTAGCTCTTAAGGTAGGAGAGCCCAAAGTCCATATAAATCTCACACCAAACCCTTATGTTTCTGATGTGGGACTTAAGTCCCTTACCTTGCAATTGGATCATAACAGAAGAAAACATGGATCTTAAAGAATAGGGGAAAAGTGTAAAAAATGAAGGAGTGATGACACTTTTTTGGTTAGATTCTGAAATTGAGAGAACAGACTGCTAGAAGATTGTGGTAAAATTATAAAGTGGGTGAGAAGCATTGTGAAGCTTGAGAGATGAAAGAGGAAAGGGACATCAGAAGAAGGTTTTGAGCATTGGGACTTGGTGATAAATAAACATTTGGGGTAGTTGTGGGATTTAAATATGTAAAAATTGTGGGGGTAGTAAGTTTAGAATCTTCTATAAATAATTTATTGAACCAACCAAAACAACTGATATTTTTCAGAGAACATAAAATCAGTTTATTAGTTGAACCAATCAAATATTGACGGAAACTATGATTCAGTATGGTTGGTTTTGATGGTTATGTGGGTTATACTCATCCCTATTAAAAATGAAAAAATAACAATAGGACCAAACTAAGATGCAAAGCATTACACTCATCTGAGATTTTTTGGTTGAAGAATGAGTAAAGGATTATTAAATGACAAGCCTACAATCTTCAAATAGCTTGTATGATGCTAATATAAGAATATGTGAGACACTTGTTTCAAGGTTGTGGTATTATGTATAGTTTAAGCTTGATATGAAGCCAACTGAAATGGTCTTTTGCAGTGTAACAAAGATTATTGAGTGTGAGATTCAGAGAATTATAGAATTAGATGATTTGATTGTCATTTCTATTTTGATTTTGATAAAAGAGGGTAGATATTGTGATTTTATGTGGCTTGGGAAAAATAATTTATCAAAAAAAAATAAAAATCAGGAATTGATATCCATATTTTGGGCTCTTGCCTTTGAACCGTTATATTTTGTTTCAAAGTTAACCTTAACAAGTTAAATTCATTTTTTAATTAAATTTATGTTAATTATTTTATCTTCTTCCAACCTGAAGGTAAGTTATTTCTTGTAGTTGTGAACTAAATCCATTCCTATTGTCTTGTTTTAAAATATTTGAAACTCATGCTCATTTCAAACATGTTTTCTTTGTCCATTGTTGCTCTGAACTTTGAAATCTTGAGTTTTGGTACTGATATATTTCTAAAAATTGATTGTTTATTTTGGAAAGGAAAGATGAAGTTATATTCTGTTTTTGGATGTTTAGTAATGTATTGCATTATTTTGTAGCATTCTTACGGCAGAGTTTATTCGAGCTTCCTTACACGATGCTCAAGAAACAGATGTAATAATTTTATCCAAAGCTAAAGCAAGGGCTTCCCTTCCCATGAATGGAAAGGATGATGAAGTAAGATTGCATCTTCAATTACTTTTATCTTTAACACTTTTCTTTAGTTTTGTTTCTTTTGTTTCCTATGAATCTTGTGCTGGAAATCTTTCAAATCTTTACATTATGTTTTAGAGTGGGAACTGTCTGCTAATGGGTGTTTCTTCATTCAACTGTAGTCAACATATTGCAAAATGTGCTACTTTTTATAGTCTGTGGGCCAATAGGCTCTAGGTTTAGCATTTCATTATGGAGTTCAAGTATATATTGAACTTCTCAAAAGAAAAAATTGTATATTCATATTTGTAATTCCATGGAACTTCAAGTTGTAACCTTCATTAACATTTCCCACCCAATGCATTGTTGTTGTTTTTAAAGTAGATACTGTCTTTATCTCTTTATTTTTCTACAGAAGAGGTTTAATATCATTAAAAAGGAGAGATGTACACTTGGGATGAGTATAAGAAAAGTCCACCTGAAAAGGGACAAATAAGGCAATAAAATTTCTCAAAAATGCAACAAATCTGTGCAATCTCTTTGCACATCAATAATTGAAATTTCCTTGAAAACAACCATGAGCACAGCACCACGTAGAAGCCATAAAATCATTTCTATCATGTGACAAATGCAAGGGAAAACAGACACCCTGGAAAATACAAACATTTCTCTACTACCAGATATGCTACAGGACTGTATAAACAGCACACTGCCATGATATCGTAGGCTCCTAATTGTTATACTCGCTAATGCATATCATAGCCTCTTCTCTTCTTCCTTGATAAAATTTCTTATTCTATAAAAAAAATCTCCAAGATGAAAGGATACATCCTATGTTGATCAAGATCCCCAAACAGAATATTTCATCAAAGCAGCCACTTTTTAGTTTAGAAACAAATGGGTTACGCTTTCTGATTAAACCTGTGCATAACACATGTCAGGTGAAAAGCTGTGTATGCCTGTATGTATATGAATCTGTAGCATTTCATTATTTTTATTAATCCTATAAAGTACTTCTATCCCAATTAAGTACATCTATCCCAATGAAAAATCTAAGCTTAGAGGAGTGATGGGAGATCCAAATGGGTTTGTCAAGGATGAACTTGTGATGTGGAGATTGATTATTTGATTTGGCATCTTTTGAATCTGAGAAAAATATTTGTAGGAGAACACACAAGAAGATTCCGAAGTCGATATTCTTCTATTTCTGTTGGAATGCAGATAATTAGTAGAATCAAGTAATATTAGCAGGGTAAATGAAGCTCTTGTTGATACTTGATGGCTTAATTTTTACATGCTGTGCAATTCTTTAATCGAGTAATCTGTTTTGGCATTTAGTCCGAGGTTTGAGCTGCTCAAAGTCTCACAACATAAAGTTGTGTGATTTGTGGTTGACTTGTGTTCTTTACCTTGATGTTATTTTTGCTTCCATGTGTGTGTGTTTTAATAATATTATGTGTAAAGATATTTTGAAGTTTTGAGGATGCAATTTGTGATCTAACCTATATCTGATTCATAACCAGGTAAAGTTGGAGGAAGAAGAAACCACTAATTTCAAAGATAGTCTTCTTCCTACAGTAATTGGATTGCTTAGAACAGTGAGTAATAATCTGTATTTGCTTTTCAGAAAATTATTGTTTATGTTAGTTAATTTCCTATATTATGTTCTGGTAATTTGTGTATTTTGATTGGTGAAGAATTTTTCATAAGATCAGTGCAGTGAGCTTTTTCCTATTGTATTTTTGAGGATTCAATGTCCCTTCTCCCTTCATCTTGATTGGTAAACACTTGGTATTTGGTAATAAATAGAAGAGGAACATTAGCAGCATCATTATCAACATCACCTTTATTCCATACTAGTTGGAGCCGGCAGATGATTAACCCAAATAAAATGCAAGATGATACCTGTTGATTGAGTCAGAAAAAATAACAAAACTTTAACTATCTAACTAACTACAGTGATAGTAATTTGGTGAGGTGCAACTCACAATAACAACAACAAAATACATCACATACATGTAAAATACAAAACATTTTACATGCTTTCACTAATATGCCCCCACAAACTCATGAGTCGTGGATGGACAATGAGTCCACAACTTTGAGTTTGGACTTAAGTTCTGCAAATCTAGGAGAGTAAGGGTGTCTGCTAGCTCATTTGAAGCAAGAACATAATACATAAGCAGCTCCTTGGATAGAACCTGTTCCTTGACAAAGATAATGTTCAACTCCATTTGTTTGATTCTTGCATGCAGAACTGGGTTATGTGAGAGAGTCACATTACTTAAATTGTCACAAAATATCCAAGTAGTAGTGAAATGCACGCGAGGCTCAAGTAAAACAAAACTTCTGCAAAAGTAAGAGCCAGGTTCCTACACTTGACTTCAGTGCTTGACCTTGCCACCAAGGTTTGTTTCTTGCACCACCAAGAAACCAAGTTTGGTTCGAGAAATAAGCATGCCCCTAAGGTTGGGCGACGGATTGTAGATAGTCATTTGGGTCACTAGCCCAATTAGCATCACAAAATTTTGTAAGATGGAGAGGTCAATGAGGATTGGCAGTATGAAACATCAAACCAAAATAAACAATCCTTGAAAGGTATCCGAAAATATGTTTCACTACATTCCAGCATTCAAGTAGAGGCTGTGGCATGAATTGGTACAGCTTGTTCCTTGCAAAGCTGATTCCAGGCCTAGTAGTGGTTGCATATTGCAGTCCTTCCACAATGGATCAATAATGTTGTGGGTTATCATAATAGTGGGAGCCAAGTCTGGTCAGTTTACACCTAGTTGTTATTGGAGAGGTGATGCTCTTTGCATCTGCCATATTGGCCGGAGATAGAAGACCACAAAAATATTTAGACTAAGACATAATCAAAGCACTCGATGTTCGTTTCTTTACTTCCACACTTGAAAAGTAGTTAAGGTCCCCTAGATACTCGAGTGCAAACTTGGAGTGGAATGTAATGACAAGGATATTAATGATATCATCTACATACGCTAGGATGTAGATGCACTTTTTCCATCACGCAGTATAATGAGAGAGAGAAGATCACAACTGCTAGCCAGAAACCCTAGGAGAAGCATTGATTGTTGAGCTTGTCAAACAAGGCATTGGGAGCATGTTTAAGGCTTATAAAGTTTTATGCTATCTGCACACTAAGGTTTTGTCGAAGGACTCAAACCCAGGGGGTTGTTCCATGTACATCTCCTCAACCAAGTCATCATTGAAAAAACATTAGTAATGTTCAATTGCCTCAAATGCAAGCTAAAAGTAAGGGCAAGAGTATGCATAATTGACATTGTTACTAGCCAAACCACGAACCACTCGTGAGAAGGCTTTGTTGTAATGAAAGCCTTCTTTTTGATGGAATTCTTCAGCTACCAATCAGGCTTTATATTTATTGACAATAGCTTTCAAATTTTCCTTTACCTTGAAAACCCACTTGCATCCTATTGCTTTCCTGTGAGGAGGGAGAGAAAACAGAGACCAAGTACGAGTAGTTTGTAATGCATTATATTTGTTTTCATTGCATCTAGCCACTGGGTAGAGAGGCCAAGGCTTGCTTGACAATAGTTTGTAATGCATTACAATATTTGTTTGTAATGCAAGGGTTTTATATCTTGTGAATTTGTGATGGACTGAGTGGGTGAAGAGGGATGAGGCTGATATCCAGAACAGAAAAGGAAGTGGCAGAAGAGGATTGAGAAGAATATGGAGAGTGAGCCTGGCATACAGGTGAAGAGGAAGAAGGGGAACCTTGATCATGATGAGAAGGAGATGAAGGTGAAGACCACTGCAGTAGACTCAGAAACGGAGTTATAATTAGGTGCAACTGAATCCAAAGGGTGAGGAGAGGGAGACTCAGATAGTGCTAATGGAGAATTGTTAGATTTTTCGAATTATTATTTGAGTTTGTTGCGGCATTAGCTTCCTGGTCCACATTTGTTGCATTGGAAGGTAGATGTGTAGTGGTTGTGGATATAGGAGGACAAGTGTTTGGTAAATAAGGAAAGAAATAGGACTGATTGCCCGATTTGGATGATCCTTTGTATTAGGGTGAGAATGATAGGGAAATTTAAGCTCATTAAAGAGGACATCTTTAGAAATATACACTCTACCTTCAGGGTTTAAGCAAATATAGCCTTTATGATTGGTGGCTATGTAGCACCGACACCGACACGGGACACGTGACACGATACGACATGATACTCCGACACGTTAATTTTAAAAAATGTTAGATTTCGACACGTTAGGACACGTTATGATATTAAATAATATTTTTAATTTATGTAGTGTATATTATATTTAATATTCAATAATTTAACAAAAAATTGAATCTAAACTTATAATATTCATAAATTTTGCAAAGAAACATAAGATATCTGAAATATTTATATTAAACTCAATAAAATGGTAATCGCAATACAACGAATCTAATAACTGAAACTAAAAACTCAACGCAACGCAACCTTTGATTTTTTTTTTTAATTTTTATAACGCGTGTTGAAGTGTCAGGGAGTGTCAGTGTCCGATAAGTGTCGGACACGATTTTTTGAAGTGTCGGTGCTTCATAGATTGGTGGCATAGCCAAGGAAAGTACATTTTCGGGAATGAAACTCAAGTTTATGCTTGTTGTAGGGAATGGATAAATGAGAAGCATGCATAGTCGAAGATTTTTAAGGACCGATAATCTGAAGTTAAGTTGAGAAGCTTAGTATATGGTATTTGAAAATTTAAGGCTGCTATTGGTAATATATCAACGAGGTAAATTGATGATATAAATGCATAATCCCAGAATTTCATGGGTAGAGACGCATGAGCTAGCATGGTTAATCCAATTTCAACAATGTGCCTGTGCTTTGTTTTAACTTCTCCATTTTGGTGATGGGGCGAGGACAAGCTATTCTATGTTTTATTCCATGGAGGAGATATTGTGTGAAAGGTCTAAACTCCCTTCCCCAATTTGTTTGTATTGATTTAATTGGGGCTTGAAATTGAGTGGTGATTAATGAACGAAAATATTTAAATGTTTGAGTTGCATTGATTTCTCTTTTAAAGGATATATCCAAGCAAATCTTGTGTTTGCATCTACAAAAAAGATGTAATATAATTTCCCATGGTTGATCAAAGGGTGTGTTATAAACTGTTAAGGATGGGAAGAGGGCAATCTGTTGGCCTTTCCCATGCAACAAGCTGAACAAAAAGTATTTATCGCTTTATTATCAATTGGTATATTACAAGAGGACAGTACAACTTTAAGACTTTCTTTGTGTGGATGTCCAAAAAAACAATGCCACATTGAGTATGTAGAATATGAAACATTACATGACTTGGAATTACCTATACAATTCTGAACATTATTACAAAGTAAATGAGCAGAATTTGGAGATTGCATACAGTTGAAGCTAGTAGATGAAGAAGAATTATGGGAAGATGAGGCTGTGGCAGGATTAAAATTTTGATGAAGGTGGATGAAATCAAACTTAGGGTGTGCATCACAACCATTTTGTTCCCTGACACTATTTATGAAAAGAAACAATTCTTTTCTGTTTCTGTGCCTTGGAACAGTTCCTGAGAAAAGAATTGTGTTTGATAACATGTTTTATTTTTATTTCGAGAATGAGAATTGCATTTGATAACACAACAACTAATAGAATAAAAAATATTCCTAGTAAGCATAAAAAAATTTCGGATCATCACTTTCCTTTTCATATGGTGTGGTGGTGGTGGTGGCGATGGTGGTGGTTTAGTAGTGGCGTCGTGGTGGCGGTGGCGATGGTTGTGCTGCAGCGATGGTGGTGGTGCTGGCGGCGGTGGCAATAGTGGTGGTGGCGGTGATGGCATGGTACCGATGGTGGTAGTGGTGGTGGCGGCGATGGTGGTAATGATGACGGCGGTGGTGGTGGTAATGGTGACGGCAGTGGTGATGATAGTGGTGGTGGTGGTGACGGTAGTGGGTTTGGAGACTTGGGTCGGAGTTGGCCGATTCCAGACTCTTTTTTTTTTAGGTGATAGTGGCGATGATGGTAGTGATGATAGTGATGGTAGTGGTGGTGATGGCGGCGGTGGCGGTGACGTAGAGGTGGTGGTGGTGGCAGCAGTAAGCGATGGTGGTGGTAGTGGTGGTGGTGATGGTGATGGCATGTGGTGGCATTGGCAATGGCGTGATAATGGTGGTGGTAGCAGCAGCAGTGGTGGTAATGGTGGTGGTGGTGACGGTAGTGGCTGCAGCGATAGTGGTGGTGATGGTGGCGGTGATGGTAGTGATAATGGTGATGATGGTAGTGGTGGTGGTGGTGATGGTGGCGGTAGCAGTGACGTAGAGATGGTGGTGATAATGGAGGCGATGGTGGTGGCAGTAGTGGTGGTGATGGTGATGACATGTGATGGCAGTGATTACGATGATGGTGATGGTGGTGGTTGGTGATGGTGGTAGCGATAGTAGTGGTGGTGGTACGACGATGGTGGCGGTGGTTGTGTTGGGATGGTGGTGGCGGTGGTGATGATGGCAGCGGTGGAGAGTAATTGAGAGAGATAAGTGTTTCTCATTTTGTGTCCGGGAACAAAAAAGCAGAAATTTTTTGATTCTTTTTTCTGTTCCCTAGGACAAAAATTAAATCGGTTCATCCCGGGAACAAAAAAATAAACCGATTTTTTCAAATGAGTTTTCTATCCATTTCTGCTCCCGGGAGCAGAAATCAAAAAAGAATTGATTCCGGGAAGGTTGTCATGCACACCCGTATACAATCCACTTGAATCAAGGGCTCCTCTCAGTAGGACTTTGAGAGCCTTGCCATTTTGCAAAGCAATCAATGAGACGAAACTCAAAATATACATAGTTATCATTTGCAAATTTGCTCACACTAACAAAGTTTTTCATAGCAGAAGAGACTAACAACAAGATCTTAAGATATCGTTATGTGTGAGTGTCAAAAGTGAAATAAATTTAGATGAACTGGTAACAGTTACTGTCAAACCTTGGTCAATCCCAATCATTGCTTGTTTTGCCCCAGACAATTGCTGACTGTGCATGAGATTGAGTGGGGTTGTTGTAACATAATGTGTGGCGCCTGAGTCAGGGTACCATTCTAGTGGATGCCATGTCCATTCTTGTATAATTGGCAATAGACATTTGCTCTACCTCCATGACCCCAACTTCTGTTATTACGACCTCCTATGCGTCCCTTGCCTTTGTTAGAGGAGGTTAAATGATTGAATCGTCCATAACCAGGTTGCAGACAGTTGTTGCTCTGTTCTTGATTCCCCAAAACAACGGCAAACAAAGTATCACCATTACTAGTACTATTCTTCTTCCTAGGGCCCTATGCGTGTTGAGCAACATTCACAATTGCTGATTCGAAAAGCAATACCTCACTTTGCTTTGATAACATCTACTCACAAGTAATCAATGTGATACTCAGATCCTCATTTGAGTATATGGTGATGAATGTATACTTAGACGACAATCCTTCAAGAATCAGTTCAATTCGCTCCTCATCATTCACTGGGTTTCCAATCGCTATGAGCAAATTGCATAATCCTTTAATACAAGGGAGATACTCCTTGATAGCCTTTGTTCCTTTCTTGATTGAGCTCAATTCAGGTCTTATCTGCTTTGCACTAAATTTCATCATCCCATGGAACCGTTTATGTATTTTATTCCAGCCTTCATGTGCTTGCTTCATGCCCAAAATTTCATTGACAATTGACTCTGAGTTTATTGAGTGTAGCCACGACCGTAACATGGAATCCTGTGTTATCCATTCTATATATGCTGGATATTGCACGCCATTGACACGATCTTCATCGGATTTGAATTGCAGTGGAATTTTAGGGTTTAGCAGGAAGTGATGCATCTAGTATGATTTGATGATAGATTCTATGACCTGATTCTAGTACAAGTAATTATCCTCGGTCAACTTCATCGTCATTTGATGATTGAAGACTAAGGGGGGTTTATATTTTAAATTTTTAGGTTTCCCTTGGTTTTTTTGGCCCCTATAGCTGCTTGTCTAGACTCCTTTGTTGGATGTGTTTCATCTCCCTTGGTATTTCTTTGTGTAGGGGATTATGCATGTTAAATGATTTAACATTCTTTATTGACATGAGATTATTGTTGCTTTTATGAGAAACACCACTTTAAATTATTGACACTACCTTTTCAAATTACTACTTTAATATCTCGACAATTAGATTCTTATATCCCTGTTAACAGAATAATTGGTTCGATTTTTTGGATTCAGCTTCATTTGGTCAAATGATTTCCTTATTTTCAGGCTAAACTTCCCTCTGTTCTGAGAATCTATCGAGATACACTGACTGCTGATATGAAGACTGCTATTAAGACTGCTGTTGCCGAGTTGCTTCCTGTTCTTGCTGCTCGAGGTTCCGAGTCAGAGTTCTTTTCAGGAGACAGAGCAGTAGATGCAGATGGTGAGAGTTTCTTTAGCATAATTGATTGTTTGACTATCAGAAGATAGATTGTTAACGTATTTTTCTACAATTGTGGTTTTATGTGCACTGTTCTACTTTCTAATGGGCAATAGTGACTCAGGTGGAGGTGCATCACTTGCTAGCAAGTTAAGGAGCCTATCCTCGGATTGCTTTGTACATCTTCTGAGTGCTATTTTCATGATAGTACAGGTAATTTGTACTTGACCATTGTTGTGCGCATCTACGCTAGAGAATGTGCATTTATGATTTCATGCCTGTATGGCTAAATTACATAAAACTGATACACCAATGGGACATGGCAGAGACATGGACTCGGGCAGATCAAGATTTGGAAGTGTCCCCGTGCTTTTAGGATTGTCCTGTCATTTAGTAATGGCACAACTATTATTTTGGGGTTGGGGGGGGGGGGGGGGGGGGATGGTGTTCTTTGATGATGTTTTCATGTTCATCTAGGAGTGTCCAATTATGGACTTTGAAACAGTTTCTTCTGCAAAGGTTTAGAGTATTTGTCTAAAGGGAGGCAAACAGTGTATGGCAATGTCAGTCTTTGTGGTCCTTTGGTTGGAGGAAAGCTTTGGCTTTTAAGGGAAGACCTTAGGGTTGCGCTTTTGGCTTTTATCTGTTGTTCATCTAATGGTTGTTGCAGAGTTTTAAGAGTTGCCATATAGAGATTGGACTGCTTTGCTGCTTTTTTTTTTTTTTTTTTGCATCCAATGTATTTTCTTCTCTTCCTCCATTTAGTTGTACTTTCCTTCTGTTCTTTCTATTAAATTTGTTTTCTTATTAAGCAAATGGATGTGTAAGGTGCAGAAGATCCTTTAGCTTGGTGGTGAAATTATGTATCTAACTTAGTACAGGTTCCTGTTAGGAAAATGTGTTTACTATAAATTGAATCATGCTAAGCAATTTTGGCTATGTACTAACCTGGTCTTTGTGCAATGGTGAATACATGCATACTAAAGCATTTTTTTCCATGTGATACCTGTTAATGCTGACTAAAGTTGCATAAAAGATCAAAATAACAACTATTTGGAGGTATCATGTAACCCTGATGAGTAATGAGTTTCATCTGATAAATAAATTCATTCTTTCTCTTTCTTCTCTAAATTGTAGGATGGAGTACTTACACCACGAGAAAGTATATCACTGTAGTAACGTAATAACATTATAAATTTCTCAGACTATTTGAAGTTGTGACTAGTGTAGGTTAGTTGGTTTGCAAGTTTACTCTACTCTTTATTATTTAAGTTACGAAAAAGTAGAAATTCTGAGAGAAAAATGGAATCATAGAAACTGTGGATAGTAGTGTTATGTAAGGAAGAAAGTTGATAAATACATGGGAAAGCATCTCTAAAATAGAAGTCTCCTACCCGATTGTCCTCCGATAATTTGCATGAGAAGAAGCAAAGACCTAAATGTAGCATGTCCATCTGCAAAAACTTCCATAAAAAATGAAAAGCTTGGATTGCTGTACTGATATCCCAACCATTTTGTTGTAAGACATCTTGGAAGTGATAGTTATGTTGATCTAAAACCTTGATAATTGTTTAGTTTTTTATATTTGTGATGAATTTGAAATCTTGAGTTGATATTGTTGAGATATATAAAACCATTAACGTAGCCTCACCCAACAGCTTAAGCTTTTGGGTTGAATTGGTTCTTTACATGGTATCAGAGTCTCGTGTCCCGGGTTCGATCCTCACCGTCCCCCACTTTCTTTCTAGTGGAATTTCTTTCTTCGCATAGGTAGGTGGGCCTGTGCATTGTCCACCCTTCAAGCCCAATGGGCTCTCGTGTGAGGGAGCGTGTTGAGATATATAAAACCATTAACATAGCCTCACCCAACAGCTTAAGCTTTTGGATTGAATTGGTTCTTTACAATAAGCTGTTGGGTGAAGCTACGTTAATGGTTTTATATATCTCAACAAATATCAACAATTATGTCACGTGTACTGTACATGAATTGAAATACTCTCTTGTTTGGTAATTCTTGTCTTTTTCTTGACGATCTAGTGGTGTTTGCTTAATTCTATAATATCTTCAATCACTTGTAAAATGGTTGTTAGTCCAAAAATCATTTTAGTCATGGCGTGGTTTGCATCTATGAGTGAGTGCTGCGTGCTCGGGGCTTAAAATTTTCTATAGTTTACTATTTTTAATAGCATTAGTTCGTATTGCATGTAGTATACTTTCTGCGACATAGATATTGTATCTTTGGTGCATTTCACCCTCTTCAGTAATACCTATGCCCCAAGAAAAGAATAATCAGTTGTTATGACAACTTATTACTGAGATGTTACAAATTAAATATTTTTTCCATGGGAGACACTGTGTTGGCTGCATTTCATGTCCAAGCTCTGGTATTATCTGTTAAGGGTTACATATAGGTTAATGGAATTTAGTTATACATTGGCTTGTAACTTCATCAGTTGTTTTAAGAGTGATGTAATAAGATTTTTTTCCTATTAGTGATTGCAGGCACATTTAGTGCGGGCTGCTGAAGTGAAGAAGGCCATTGAATGGATTTTGAGCAACTGTGATGGTCATTATGCTGCTGATTCAGTTGCTGCTGCAATTGCTCATGGTGCTGCTGCTGCTGAAATATCCCAAGAAAGTGAGATTCATGGTACTACAATTTTGCCATATTCGCCGCAAAGAATTGCTGCGAAGAGTCCTTCTTTTCAGGGAAAAGCAATTGATGCTGTGAGCTCCTCGAACATGTCAAAAAATTTCAGGTTAAATCTAGGCTCTTAGTTCTTATAGACTTGTTCGAGAAAGCTTTTTACAGATTCTATTTGGTGTTTAGATTGAGAAAAGTAATTTGCGATTGGAGCTGATTCTTTCTTGTAGCTACCTTTTTTTGGTCCTAGTAAAATGATAACTGCTATTGTGAAATTCAGAAGCACCTGGACTTAATAATTCAGTATGAAATAGAAATATTAAGTTGAGAGAAATTGTTGTCTGGTGCCACCAGGGTTGGATTTGTAATTTCCAACTATGTTTAAATGAGCAGATTTATGTAGTGATGATTTCCTAGAATTTATAAACATTTGTATTGTGATGAGAAAATCTTCAAAACAATTTATTCTCCCCCTTTTTAAGTTTGATTGTTCATTGAATGGTGACAAAGGCGATATAATGAAGCTTTGAGAGGATGGGGGCTATACCTTTCAAGAGTTCATTTTTATGGGAATTCTTTTTAATCATTTGAACACTATTTATTACTCAAGAACCAATTATCCTTGTAAAGAATTAATTCAACCCAAAAGTTTAAGCTGTTAGGTTAAGGCCACATTAATGGTTCTATATGATACTTCTCTAATATGCCTCCTCACACAAGAGCCAATTAGGGTTGAAGGGTGGATAATGCAAAAATCCACCTACCTATACTAAGAAACTCCACAATATTTTTTTATTTATTAATAAAATGGGAGCGGTGAGGATTGAACTTGTGACTATTTGATCATCGAGGGTCTGATATTATGTAAAGAACTGCTAGAGAAAATGAGAAATATAAAACTATTAATGGAGTCTCATCCAACAGCTTAAACTTTTAGGTTAAAATAATTTTTTACATGATATCAGAGCCAACATAACTAAGTGGGCATGAGTTCGATCCTCACCGCCTCCATTCTATTAATAAAATATAATTAGATATTGTGGAATTTGTTAGCACAGATAGGTTGGGCCTGATGCATTATTAACCCTTCAAGTCTAATAGGCTCTCGTATGGGGGAGCTTGCTAGATAAATATAAAACCATTAATGTAGCCTTATTCAATAGTTTAAGCTTTTGGGTTGAATTGGTTCTTTAGGTGAATACCACATTAATGGTTCTATATTATACTTCTCTAATAATTCTAAAAGCTTAAGCTATTAGGTGAAGGTACATGAATAGTTTTGTATCTATAACAGTATAGAATTATCTTTTCATTGAAAAATATCTGCTACAAAATACAAAATGAAGAAAAAATGAGGAAGAATGAAAAAGAAATGCTTGAAAATGAATAATAACCTGTACTTTTTTCCTTTAAGATTTGAGTGGTATTCACTTGTGGCTGTGGCACATGCATCAGTTGGAGAATCTCTTTCACAGTTGGTGTAAAACTATCCATAGTTTGCTTGTTAAAGTTTTCCTTTCCATTTTCAGTTTCTTATGAAAGATTGTAGCTGACACTTTTTAAAGGTTTACTTCCTTTATTTGCTTGTGAAATTTATGAAGCAGGCATTATAAATTTATTGCTACATTTAATATGGAGTAATTTGTTTTCCTATGCAAGAACAATAACTTTCATCCCCTTAACAATGTCAAATCAGTATGCATGCTGATGCTACCCTCAAATGTTTTATCTTATCTTATTTTGTCAGTCAGTAGTCATTTTGCTGTCGTAGAGCAAGTTACTTTTGTGTTTTACTTGCTGTCCAATTTGTTTGATGTTCTCAAAGAATCTGGTCCTAAACAGAGCTGATGTATTGCGAGAAAACGCAGAAGCTGTCTTTGCAGCATGTGATGCTGCTCATGGAAGATGGGCAAAGCTTCTTGGGGTCCGTGCTGTTCTCCATCCTAGGTTGAAATTGCAGGAGTTTCTAACCATATACAACATCACCCAGGAGTTTATTACTGCTACGGAAAAAGTACATATTTTCATATTGATTTAAAGCTAACATTACAAATTATGTGGTTTTTATTCAATTATTCATTTCCCATGTTTAAATTAACAGATCGGTGGAAGATTGGGATACAGCATCCGTGGGACACTGCAGTCACAGGCCAAGGCTTTTGTTGATTTTCAGCATGAATCTCGGGTAAGTTTTTATTTTGGTGGTCCTTTATGTGGTATTTATCATAAAATTGTTGTACAGCTGTGCTAATAGCTTTTGCTTTGCTTTTAGATGGCAAAAATTAAGGCAGTGCTTGACCAGGAAACATGGGTGGAGATAGATGTTCCTGATGAATTTCAATCCATTATCAATTTGCTTTTTTCATCTGATGCATTGAATTCTGAGAATCTTAATGGCTTTGAGGATGATAATTCAACGAGATACAATGATGCGGTGACTAACAATAATGTTCTGCCGATGGCAGACACTGGACAGCCAAATGCTGAACAGCAAGTTGAGCAAACTAATTCCATTGAAGCATCTATGAATAGTGTGATGGAACCAAATATAGCTCACAATAAGATTTCAACTGCACCGAGTAACAGTACTGAGAAAGACCATAAAAAATCTGTGTCTCAGTCTCTTTTCTACAAAGGTGTAGGTTATCACATGGTTAACTGGTTAGTTATCTGAATTCAATTTCATTCTTTTTATTTTTTTCATTATGTGCACCTTCTGTTTTCCATTTTCACATTCTCTCTCTCTCTCTCTCTCTAAGTCTCCCTGTGAATAAGATTGTGTATGTAAACTTGATTATTTTATAACAATATTATAATATAATGCTTGCTGTTAATCTTAGTTTGAAGTTGCCAATCTGTTAGGTAAACTTGTCTTTTTATGATTCTTTTTTTAATGATCTTTTTGTTTTGGCTGTCAGTTTGTGAATGCTTTTAAAGTACCTTGATTTGTCTTGTTTGCTTCTAGTGGCATAATTTTGCTGAAGATGTTGTCAGAGTACATTGATATGAACAACCTTTTGCCAACACTATCTTCAGAAGTTGTTCACCGTGTAGTAGAGATCTTGAAGTTTTTCAACACTAGAACATGTCAACTTGTGCTTGGGGCTGGTGCTATGCAGGTACTACTATTATTGTTCTCTGAACTGTTGGTGCCTTTTGATGTATAAACTATGTTCATGTGTGCATATATACCTATATGTGGCTCTTAGACCAGTGTCAATTGATCGTCATTCTATTTATAGGGCAAGGTCTTTTTTAATGGTTTCACCAAAAGTTTTTTGGTCTTTATCTACCTCTTTCAATTCAACTATCTTACATTTGATTAACATTTTTCACTGAAGCCCCTATTGTATGGCCGTTCATTCACCTCAACATTCTCATTTCTGATATACTTTTTTTGTTGTTGCTGTTGTTGGCACTTCACCGCCCAACATTCAGTGCCATAAAACGCCACTGGTATTTTAGCCAAGTCTTATGTTGGGTTCTATTGCGAGGTATGGGATTTGGAGTCTCACACTGGTTGTATGGGTAACTAATGTGAGGTTTATAAAGCTTTGGAAACTCCTACCGTTTGAGCTAGCTTTTGGGGTGGTGCATCCCAAGGTCTCATCAAATCGATAATTATATCATGTATATGGTTATAAAAGTATAAGTTGTTCAGACACCTGAATACAACTACACCTACTAGATCCAGTATCAAAGATCCATGAAGCTTGATGTAACTCAAATCCTTCTCAATAGCCTTACACCATGTCCAGTCAAACAGTGGTCAAACAGTTATGAGGGGTCATGGTTGTTGTCTTATCTGCCCAAACCATCTTAAATGAACTTCATTGTTTCCTCATTACTACTATTATCCATCTTGGTATATCCAATCATCCATTGCAACATCCTCATGTTTATGACCTTCATTTGTTCATTGTGTGCAAGCACATAATTGCATCAGGATTCCCCGTCTCAATTTAGCTGGAGCTACCTAAAATTTGATGAACTTGTTTTTAAGAATTGAACTTAAGTATTAATTGAGTCTAGCATAGGGAGCCTATATGTTGAGATATATAAAATCATTAATGTAGCCTCACCCAATAACTTAAGCTTTTGGGTTAAATTGGTTCTTTACATGGTATCAGAGCCTCGGTGTACCGGGTTCAATCCTCACCGCCTATGAAGCACCGACACCGACACGGCGTTTTCGATACGTTCCAAATACGTTCTCGATACGTCCATTAATTCGCCGATACGATACAATACGTTTCCGATACGTTCCCGATACGCGTATCGGATACGTTGGAAAAAAAAATTCGGAGTATCGGTGCTTCATAGCTCACCGCCCCCCCCACTTTTTTTCTAGTGGAATTTCTTTCTTCGAATAGGTAGGTGGGTCTGTGCATTGTCCACCCTTCAAGCCCAGTGGGCTCTCGTGTGAGGGGGGCGTGTTGAGATATATAAAACCATTAATGTAGCCTCACCCAACAGCTTAAGCTTTTGGGTTGAATTGGTTCTTTACACTATACTTGAATCATTTCACTTTGTGTACTCTCTTGCACAGTGGAAAAACCACAAGATAATGCTGGATTCTAAAACTTTTGGGTTTCTCATTTTGGATATTATTTCATCTAAGTGAATGCTTTTTTTTCCCAACTTTGCTGAACTATCTTCATCCCATTTCAATTTACTTAAAGCTCTGTCACTTTTGTGGCTTCTAATTTTTCGTAAGTTGTGTGTAGGTGTCTGGTTTGAAGTCCATCACTTCTAAACACCTGGCGTTGGCAAGCCAAGTCATTAGTTTTATACATGCTATCATTCCCGGTACAATTGTACACACCTAAATAAAGTTTTTAATGTAAATTTATTGCTCTGACATGAGCTTATGACATTGTTTTTATGTGGTCTTAAACTATAACGTTTTTCATTTCCGGTATAAGAAATTCGGCAGATTCTTTTTCTCAAAGTACCAGAGACTAGAAAAGCTTTACTGCTTTTAGAGATTGATCGAGTTGCTCAGGTACATATTTTTTGTTATTAAACTTTTCTGCTTTTCATAGAGGGCGATTTATTATATGTTGCATTTTTGAACAATTTTCATTGTTGGAAGTATGATATTTCTTTCTTTTTGCTGCTTATCAATGATGAAAATTCATGGGTAATCAATTCCTCATATAGATGAAAGTTTACTTATAGTTGAATATGTGGATAGAAAATTCCATGTAATCACTATTCCACTGATTCCCTATTTTTTTCTTTTGGATAGAAAAAGAAATATTGATAAAGAGGAAGGGAAAAAGGTAGAGGATATGACTTGCATGGGAAATTATATTTGTAACAACTTGTTTGAGTTTTTAATATGAAGGTCAATAGTTCATATTTGCAGCCTTTGTCCAAATATTGGGTTTAACAAAATGTTTAGGAACAGGAACAAGGATAAGCAAGGAACCCTGAGTGTGTTATTCTTATATCATCTTGATGTTTTCTTTTCCAAAACTTAATTCCACTGATTTCTTCTTGTTTAAAGTTCTTAGTTTTTGTCATCAATGAAATTCAACCCTGTCTGCCGTCAATTGTAATGACTTTTAAGTGTTTCCTTAATTAATCCCTTTGCTTCCCTTACCAACTTTATGTTCTTCTGCTTCTTGCTATGATTAACCTAACACATGCCCCATCTATAAGGTTTCTCTGTTAAGATGTCTGATATTCACCTTTCTAATTCTCGACTGCATGCGCTGGAGGCATTTTCCTTGAATGTCCAAACATATTTATGAAACCGTAGTTGTTTAGATTTTGCCATAGGTGGTGATCTCTTGGGCTTCCTATTCTTTTGGTTTCTCTTGTTTCTCCGTGGTTTTGTTTCTCTTTCTTTTTCCTCCAACAAAATTTGTCTTATTTTATATTACAGAATCATAAAAAAAATTCGGTTTCATTTGGTTTGCAAGAAAACTTTCAAGAACTTTTTAAGAATGTTTTATTTCATAACATTGATTTACCATTGTATTTTTCCATTCCAGGATTATAAAGTCCACAGAGATGAAATACATACTAAATTAGTTCAGATAATGCGAGAAAGATTACTAGTCCATTTACGGGGTTTGCCTCAAATTGTTGAGAGTTGGAATAGACCTGAGGACGCTGACCCCCAGCCTAGTCAATTTGCTCGTTCCCTTACGAAGGTAAATAATTATGTAAATGATTAGTGTGCTTACTCAGTGTTTGATATCCTTTCTCTCTTTATCATCATATGATGGCTTTTAGTTACTCTTCACACCTGAAGCTTTTTCATATTTTATAGTTTTTCTCTCTGTCTATATATTTGTGTGTGTGTGCGCGTGCATTATTTTTTTTATTTTTCTTTAACTTGTTCTTGCTTTTATATGGGTTAATCAACTATTGACCCTAACTAGTTTGGGATAAAAATGATGTTGATGTTGATAGTTTCTGTCAGTTACCTCTCTATTTTCCTTGTTAGTTGATACAGATTATTAATGTCTACTTGCATATCTGCATGTGGTTGTACATCAGTTCTCTGTCAAATTATTTGGATGTCTTATCTTGCTGTCAGAAATACCTGCTCTTAGTGATGGACTAGGCTCTTGAGAAACACTCCTTCCTAAGGCTTCACTTTTGGAAGGTGATATTATTAGTTTTTATTACTTAAATAAAAGACCAACTCTCCTTAAAATGCTTAATCTATTTGGTGGAATCCCAATATTGGTTTTATTTATACAACAGGCCATAAAACCGTTAGTGCTGAATGGCTTTGGAGAAAATGTAAATGAGAACACAAAAAGACCCTGACTATTTTTTATGGAGTGTACAGGTAAAGGGAAAACAATGTGATAAGAGTCCCAAACACAGATTACAGTAATTTAACAGAAATAGGAAGTAAATTGTATTCAGCTCTCTAATCAAACAAAGTCAGAGGAAAATATGAGGAAATTACAAAGAAATTTGCAGAAACAGAAAGACTAGATACCATGCTTCCAAGAGGCATGTCTCTTCTTACTCTTTTCTAATTCTTCTACTTGATTTCTTTTCGCACTCCCCTTTCCTTCCAATTCCCTTTTATACCTCTCTTGCCACTATCAGTGGTTGTAACCTCTCTCCTCTCCAAGCGCAAGTCACACTTGGCTTATCTAGGGGTCTAATCCTCTACTTCCCTTCTTATAATTCACCCTGGGTGGTTTCCTAACAGAATGATATAATGATCATTATGTTCCTGTGTTGTTTTAAATATTGGATGACTTTGTCTTATAAATAAAGAATAGACCCCTCATGATTGTTGAAGGTTGGCCATCAACATAGGTATTCTCCTCAAATGAACTTGACTCTCAATTATTCTGGAGTTTTTCTCTGAAGCTTTTATTTGGTGTATGATTCAAACTCCCCTATTCTCAGAATTTAGCTCTCACTGTTGCATTTTGGAAGTTGAAGGCGCTCCTTGATGTGAAAGCTTTTATTTTGACTATGATGGCACTTTATCTTATTTTTACAAATTATTTGGTAAGTTGTGGAGGCAGCATAAGTGTTTTATGGTTTGGAGACAAAAAGCAGTCATTTTTACTTGGTTGCTTTGCAGTATATTCTCTTCTGGTATTTATTGCGAATCATTTGGTTTGCTTAGAAATTTGGGGTTATCCTTTCTGTAGGTTGAGGGCGAACCTTGGAGCAGTGATAAGGTTGCTTCTTATTACCAGAAAGTCATGGGTTCAAATATGGAAAATAGCCTCTTTGCAAACATGCAAAGGTAAGGCTACGTATAATTGACCCTTACCTTTACCCTCAGAAGTTGGGGAATCTTGAGTAGTGGGATTTTCCTTTTATCCTTTCTGTAGGTTATTAAAGTGTTGGGAGTTGAGTTTTTGCGAAAATATGCTGATACGAACCTTGGGAGAACCTCACCCCAAAAGCTAGCTCGTAAGGTAGGAGAGTCCAAATTTCATATAAACCCCACTCTAGAACTTTATGTTTCCGATGTGGGACTTATACCTTGCAATAGGGTCGTAACATTCCACCACTATCCGCAGACCCGGTTCCCATGCGGGCTGGCTTTGCACTAGTCCTTTAATAGCCCTGTGCGAACACTGCAATGCCAGTGTCACCAACCGCGCCACATTGCAACTGGGAGACATATTGGAAGTCTCTAACCAATTGATACAAACCTTGGTAGAACCTCATCCCAAAAGCTAGCCTAAGGTAGGAGAGCCCGAAATCTGTATAAACCTCACACCAGACCCTTATATCTATGATGTGGGACTCAAGTCCCATACCTTACAATATGATCATAGCATGTGCATTGTTATGTTGGAATATGGTGTATTTGGCTTGAGTGTAATGCAGCAGCAGATTTTAATAAGAATTTCTTAGTTTTCGAAATAGTCACTCTATTATCTTCTTTGTGGGCTATTAGATTTGTAGAGGGATAGAATAGATGGACAAAAAAGTGATGCAAAATGATATCTATGATGATACTCTTTTTGATGGTTGTGCCGCTCAAGCTTAAAGGAAATTTTTACCAAAGCCACAGTACCAGCACTGCTTTATGGTACTGAATGTTGGGCGGAGAGGTGAAAACAAGAGCGTAAGTTGGGTGTTGCAAAGATGAGAATGTTGTGATGGATGAATGTACGTACAAAAATAGATAAGATCAGCAATGAATGTATTAGAGAAAGTAGGAATAGTACCTATTGATGAAAAGACAGTAGTAGAATCATGCCTAAGATGGTTTACTCATGTGAGAAGAAAACCAATAGAAACGCTAGTAAGAGGAGTTAATCAAATGGAGGATACCCCAGTAATCCTGAGAAAGAAACTCTTTTAAGTGAAATTATGGAAAGGGACTTAGATCTAAATGGCATATTTGAAGACTCGGTGTTTGACAAAACAGAAAGGTGTTGTTCGATCTACATAACCAAACCTACCTAGTGGGATAAGGCTTTTCGTTGTTGTTTGTTGTACTCTTTCTGATGGTTACAAGGAGGGTCTAATGGGTTGTGCAGTTGGTTTTTTTTATTCCTTATTGCAGTTGAAGTCTCTGTTATTTTGTTTGAATTTCAAGCTAGGTACTGGTTGGTGCTTGGAATTGGGCTTAAATTGCACCTTGGAATTGACATTGGGCGTAGCAATTCTAAATTTCATTTTTGGTGTTCCTTTTTAGAATTACAATTCTCATTCCTCGTAACAATCTCAAGAAATTATAACAAAAAAAAACTAAATAAAGCTGGCCCTTCTTAATTCTTAATTTTAACACAAAAAAATCTAATTCCCAGAAGCAAGTATTAAGAAGATGTGCTTTACAACCCACACATCTGATGTAAGAAATCTGCCATCTTACATGTGATACTGACGACAATCACTTATGATGTTAGTGCCAGCACCACCATTGCCATACTGACACCATAGTTGTCAGTAGCAGTTAGCGGCCGACCCCGAAAATGGTATAGCGGTGTAGTGGGTAGCGATATTGCCGCCTATGTAGCACCGATACTGACACGGGACACGTGACACGATACGACACGACACTCCGACACGTTAATTCTAAAAAATGTTAGATTTCGACACGTTAGGACACGTTTTGATATTAAATAATATTTTTAATTTATGTAGTGTATATTATATTTAATATTCAATAATTTAACAAAAAATGAATATAAACTTGTAATATTCATAAATTTTGCAAAAAAACATAAGATATCCCAAATATTTATATTAAACTCAATAAAATGGTAATCGTAATCCAATGAATCTAACAGTTGGAACTAAAAACTCAACGCAACACAACCTTTAAATCTTTTTTTGAATTTCTATAACGGGTGTTGAAGTGCCGGGGAGTGTCGGAGTGTCCGAGAGTGTCGAGAAGGACACGTCAGGGTTTTTGAAGTATCGGTGCTTCATAGATTGCCGCTACGGTGAAGTATTAATTCCACATATATTATACTAACAGTCAAGAAACAAGGCAATACCGCTTTTAGTATTAATGCTCAAACATAAGAAGTCACACAAAATCAAACACATAATTCCACAATCAATGTCAAATACAAGGAACATAAAGGAAGGATCCAAAACTAAACACAAATGAACAATAAAATTGTAGTCAAGTACAAGAAGTGAACTAATGAGGAAAATCATCATCATCTCCGGATTCTCCATCAAATTCTAACATGGGAGTGGTGTAGCGGGTAGCAGTATTGCCGCTACGCTACTACCTTCCGCTACGGCCAATGCCGCGTAGCGTCGCGGTTTGTTGCGGCCGACCGGCGCTACTTGCTATGGTAGCAGATTAGTGGCGTTACGGGCCGCTGCTGACAACCTAGACTGACACCTCTTATCCACTATCATTGTTGTCAATGGCATATGGCGGCCAATGCGAGTAAAATCCCTGAAGCCACCGCGTTACCCTGGCAATTGGAGATGGATCTGGTGTGGTGAACCCTTTGTTAAACTAGGGCAAGCATTTTTTCCCCAAAAGAGTGAATCATGTGAATGGTGAAATAACAATGTGTCCCTGAAACTTACACGAGGTCTCAAACCCATCCGTAAAAGATTAACTATTTCCTCTATTATAAAAAATGGTTTACTAGAACAGTTGGGTCGTTAAAAACAAAATTCTTTTTAAGTAAATAAATAAATTGGGTTTATTTTTATTTATAAATAAATTGGGTTCAAAGTACACTTGACTGTAAAGTCCTAGGAGAAAATTTTGATGTTGAAGCTGAATGGTGTAATATTTTGCTTATGTAGCAGTCAAGTAATGTTAATAATGACTTGACATTTCGGTGTAGTTATGAATCCAATTGAAAAGTAAGAAGTTCTTGAAGATCCAAATGAAACCAATTTTTCATGGAACCATATGAATCATGTAATTTCCAAGACCGGGAGTGCAGTTTAGCCAAATTGTTAACAGTTAAAACACGCATAATAAAGAGTAGATAAATTACTTGATTGGTTTGGGTGCTAATTGAATTTAATGAGGCTCAAGTGAGTGACAGTTTTAATTGGTTGCAGCCATTGATAACAGTGAATTACCCTACACCCTACCCCATGCTCATCATAACTGCTTCAAGTTTTTTTTTTTTTTTTTTTTTTTTTTAAGGGAATCTGAATATAAATGTACTTGGGTTCTGACATTTGCTATTTGTGTAAACCTTTTGATCCATTTTGCTTGAATTTCAAAATTCGCTGATTGCATGGGTGAGTGAGTCTGCTGAACTTAAAAGACATTGAGAAAGATAAATATGGAATATATAGCTAACTTGATGTGTTTCTAGGTTCTATGTTGATATATTTGATGGGGTGGGGTGGTTTGAAATTGAGTGTCATTTTTTTGCTCTACTCTCATACACCTCCCGTCCCCCAAGGCAATCTTATAATTGGAACTTATTTTGTTAATTTGTTATTAGGAAGTTGGATACCTTCAACGTGTTCTTTCTCGAACTTTAAATGAAGACGACGTTCAAGCAATTTTCAGGTAAGAATATCACAAATCTTCATGTTTTCTGTATTCTTATATGAGAAATACTATTCTTATTTTACATGAGATAGTTATCTCATGTTTTCTCACTTCGAAAAGTGCTCCCCCTCTTTTTTTCTTTTTCTTTTTGCTTTTTAATGGTGAGCTCCACTTTGCTTCTCTTTATATCATGAGAGAACTACTCTCATGTAACATGAGAGCAGTATTCCCCTTCTTATATTCTGATTAAATAAGATTATGATCAAGAGTACCAAACAGAGTACGTGGTAATTGTTGTTTTTTATGCTGGTGTAACACTCCCAAATTTCTAACAATTTCTATAAATATTTTTGTAATAAAGAAATTTTGAAAATTTACGTTTAATTATTTATCAATATCTTATAATACTGATGAAGCTAATCTAAAACTATTTGGGAAAATGTTACCGCCGCACCTGTACAGGGACAAGTGCAGGGCTAACTTTATTACATTCATAAATATTAAAATAAAACCAGAGACTATGATTTTTACTTAAAATTTAGGGTTAGCTATAAATTTTGAATCGTTATCTTCATTGCCCGCTGCTAGCCTCATCCTTTGTAACCTGTTCACTGAAAATTTGCTCTCCAAATGATCATTACAACCATACAAACACAAACACAAACAGTTTGCAAAGCTAGTAATCCAAATCCAACACACAAAAGATATAACTCATAATAATCAAATCAAGTAATAAGGATAACTCAAAAATTCAAATCAAGTATCAATTCATTATTAATCATATTAATCTTTATTTAGTCCGTTTAGTGGGAAGAGAACCATGGTAGACATGGGAAACCCTGTTGCCAGCCAGGTATATTCAAAATTGGCCATATCAAAATATCAAATCCTAGTATGTACACCTCTTCCCAAAGTTGCTACTAGTACCCCGGGAAATCCTGTTACCAGATACCACGGAAAACATCATTGTCACATCATCTAATATCGAAGGCATAAAGCCCAAAGGTTGTGTTCATCACTTTCAGGATGTACCATCCCAAAAGCTATCTTCCCACCATCAGTCATTACAATCACACAAAATCAATCCAATCTTATAACAATTATCATAGTTGAAAAATCTCCTCAAATCAATTTAATCAAAAGTATAATTTCAATTGTCCAAGAATATCAAAATTTCCATTATCCAATCACATCATAATTTTTCAAATCATAATCCAAATATTGAATATCTAGTAAGGCCCAAATCATATCATCATTCAAACATCTATTAAAATAAAACTCAAATCCAATCATATCAATATTCATAATTCAATCATATCAATCAAATAATCCAATTTTTTCTATTTATTATCATTAAAGGGTTAAAATTTAATTTAAATAATTATATTTAATTCAATTATTAATACCAAAATAATTATATAATTTATCCTATTAATTTATGAAGTTTAAAAAAATTTAATTCAAATACCCTAAGGATTACATATTTCAAATGAAACCATCCTAAAATTTTCTAGGGATTAGGATTATATGGTCTCCGTAACACACTTCTGTTCTTACGGGAGTAGCCAGGGGCCTTCTCATTACGTGCCCAAACCACCTCAATCTATGTTCTCTCATTTTCTCAGCCACCGGTAGTACTTCTACCTTTCGTCGAATATCTTCATTTCTTATCTTATCCATCCCCGTATAACCACACACCCACCTTAACATCTTCATCTCTGCTACTCCCATTTTATGCTCATGTTGCCTATGTGCTGGCCAACATTCAGCTCCATATAGCATTACAGGTCTTACTGTTGTTTTATAGAATTTTCCTTTTACTTAAGGGGGATTTTGCGGTCACACAAAATCCCAGATGCACTGCGCCATTTCATCCACCCTGCTCTGATTTTATGGTTTACATCCTCATCAATCTCTCCACCTTTTTGCAAAATGGAGCCCAGGTATTTAAAGGCGTCTTTCTTGGGTACCTCTTGACCACTTAGATGCACGGGATCTTGGTCTACATCTCTTACCAGAGAAAACTCACACTTCAGATACTCAGTCTTGCTTCGACTTAATGTGAATCCTTTAGATTCCAATGTGTTTCTCCACAATTCAAGTTTTCTATTAACACCATCCTTACTCTCATCAATAAGCACAATATCGTCTGCAAAAAGCATACACCATGGTACTTCCTCTTGAATATCTTTTGTTAGTTCATCCATAACTAAGGCAAAGAGAAAAACACTTAGAGCCGACCCTTGGTGTACACCTACCGTGATAGGGAGATAACTTGATGTTCCGTTACAAGCTTTCACACATGTAGTAGCCCCATCATACATATCATTGATTGCCTTTACATACTTTGATGGTACCTTTACATAGTTAGATGCATCAAGGATGAAATTCAAAAACTTTTGGTGAGAGATGAAGATGTAAATAAAAGATGGATGAACTACTTCAACAAGCTGTTTAATGGGGATGGAGATATAAGCGAGGTGGACTTGGAGGACACTTATGCTTATTTGAATAGAAGATTTGTGCGCAGAATTAATACACATGGAGTTAAGGAGGCTTTAAAGACGATGAAGACTAATAAAGCCTTGGGACCTGATGGTGTCCCTATTGAAGTGTGGAGAGGTCTGGGGGATGTGGCAATAAAATGGTTGACCAATCTTTTCAATAAGATTCTCCATACAAATAATATGCCTGATGTATGGAGGAAAAGTATGATTGTGCCTATCTACAAAAACAAGGGAGATATACACAATTGTTCAAACTATAGAGGCATTAAGCTAATGAGTCATACTATGAAGTTGTGGGAGAGGGTTATTGAGCATCGCTTGAGGAGAGATATCAAGGTTTCTGTAAATGAATTTGGATTTTTGCCAGGAAGATGTGCCATGGAAGCCATTTTCTTGATGCGACAACTAATGGAAAGATATCGAGAAAAGAAGAAGGACTTACATATGGTGTTCATAGACCTTGAGAAAGCATACGATAGGGTTCAAAGGAAAGTTTTATGGTGGGTTGTGGAGAAGAAAAATGTATCATCAAAGAATAATAATAATAATAATAATAAAAATTTGAAATAAGAAGAAAGAGAAGAAGAGGAGGAGATGAGAAGAGGAGAGAAGAAATGGAGAAATGTTGAGGCTTGGAAGTGATTTGGTTTAGTTAAGTTAGACCTCTATTTATAGATTAAGTTTTGGGCTCAAGATATGGGCTTTGTAGAATTTATTTCCTTTTATTGGCTAGGATGTCTTTGACTCATTGATGATTCATCTTATCTAATCGAATAAGACATGTTGACTTATGATTGACTCGTTCTCATCCCTGAAATAAAGTTTGCTGACTCATCCTAATCCAATACATTTAATGTTATAATATGCATATGGATAATTACTATTAATATGTTTTTTTTTTGATGAAAACTATTATTATGTTTTAGGGTAAAGTGTGTATCATTTTAAAGGATGTAAAGTTGTGTCATTTTAAGAGAGAGAAAACGATAGATAAAGGAGGAGAGAGAGTTGATAAAAAATAAATAAAGGTGTAGGTCCCACTTCTTTGTGAGAGTGAAAGAATATAAGTTGTGTCATTTAAAAGGATAAACACTTTTCCCTATGTTTTATTACTATTGGTTATCACAATTTATCATTAACATAATTTAATTATTACCAAAATAATTATTCACATTACTAATCAAATAATAACATTATATGCGTAGGGATAATTACTATTATTATGTTTAATTACTATTGGTTATCACAATTTATCATTAACATAATTTATTTATTACCAATATAATTATTCATATTACTAATCAAATAATAACATCAAAGGCATAAATTACTATATACACAACAATATATTATTATAATAACATTAAATACATAAATCATTATATATGACCAATCAATTAATAATTCAAATAATTATTATCATAATTTATCATTAGTCCTAATAATATATATATATATATATATATATATATGGACACACACACTCACATTATTATTTTTATTATTAGTACTAATTTATAAATTATTATTAATATTAATTTTTTATTATTATACATTACTATTTTTCCTGGGGTGTTACAGTTGGGATGATTATAAATATGATGTGTTTTATATTTATTTCTCCATAATGGAAGGTGACTGATCACTTTGTTTCTGCTAGGCCTAACCTAAAGAAACCTGGTTGATCTGAAAAAGAAGAGCGTAGTAGGTTTTAGAAGTTTCATGGCTAGTTTTGATAATTTAAATAATTCAAATAATTATTATCATAATTTATCATTAGTCCTAATATATATATATATATATATATATATATATATATGGACACACACACACACATTATTATTATTTTTATTATTAGTACTAATTTATAAATTATTATTAATATTAATTTATTATTATTATACATTACTATTTTTCCTGGGGTGTTACAGTTGGGATGATTATAAATATGATGTGTTTTATATTTATTTCTCCATAATGGAAGGTGACTGATCATTTTGTTTCTGCTAGGCCTAACCTAAAGAAACCTGGTTGATCTGAAAAAGAAGAGCGTAGTAGGTTTTAGAAGTTTCATGGCTAGTTTTGAATTTTACATCGCTGAGTGCAAACCAATAATATCCATAACTGTTGGTAGCTTTGTGGGATTTAAAATTGTCAATTCGTCCGTGTAAATGATTCTCTGAGAGTGGATATTTGTTGGTATGTATTTCGTTATTAACAGTTCAGCGTGATTTCTGGTGTCAAATGAAGTAATTTACACTTTTTCCCGGTTACTGATGATCACAAAGTGGGTGTGACCCTAATTTACTATTAGTGAAATAAACATTTATGGCATATTTGGATGGAGTTTGGAGGGAAAATAAGGGAGGGATAATTTTTCATTTCTAAATTGAGAGACTTGAGATTAAAGAATAATTGTATATTGAATAATGGTGTATTACAATGTACAAGAGCTTTCTATTTAAAGAGACTAAAAGACCTAATGGGCTAAACCCACAAGATGTAGGACAATTCTATTGCATACACTGAACTATTCTAACTCTCCCTTTCAAGCTAAGCTAGTGCATATATATTGTAAGCACTGAACTTGTTACAAATGTATTCAACCCGAGGACCTCTAAGAGCTTTAGTGGAGACATCCGCGAGTTGATCACTGTCGTTTTGATTTCTCCTGACTGAATCTTTTATCGAATGAAATGACAATCGATCCCTATATGTTTGGTTCTTTCATGAAATACAAAATTAGAGGATATATGTAGAGCAGCTTGATTGTCACAAATGAGCGTCATGGGCTGTTTTTGTTCTCAAAGATGAATCTCCCAAATCAACTGCTTTAACAAGATTAGCTCGTAGGTAGCAACTCCCATTGTACGATATTCGGCCTCTGCACTAGATCGGGCAACAATAGTTTGTTTCTTACTTTTCCAAGAAGTCAGGTTGCCTCCAAAGACTCAATAGCCTGAAATAGAGCGCCTTTCTGAGGGTGATGCTGTCCAATCGGCATCTGAATAATCACAAATTTCTATATTTTTCCAATCAAAATATAATAAACCTTTTCTCCTTTGATGTACCGGAGGATCCACACAGTAGCATCCCAATGAGAATCACAAGGAGAGTCAAGGAACTGACTAGTTACACTAACAACAAAAGAAATGTTCGACTTAGTCACAGCGAGATAATTGAGTTTTCCAATCAATCTCCGAAACGTCGAGGATCAAATAATGGCTCTCCTTGTCCGGGTAGTAATTTGATAGTAGGATCTATGAGTGTATCAACCAGCTTACACTCCAATATACCAGTCTCCTCTAGGATATCTAAGGCATATTTCCTTTGAAAGATAGAAATGCCTTGTCTAGATGTGCCACCTCAATCCCTAAGAAGTAACGAAGTTTACCAAGATCCTTTGTCTGAAATTGATTGAACAAATACTGTTTTAACTGGTGAATCCTCGCTTGATCGCTTCCGGTGAGAATAATGTCATCGACATAGATTAACAGATAGATGCACTTGCCAGGAGATGTGAACCTATAAAACACAAAATGATCAACCTTACTACGGATTAAGCCAAAAGCCTGAACGACAGAGCTGAAACTGTTGAACAATGCCCTTGGAGACTGCTTGAGGCCATATAAGGACTTACGAACTCTGCACACCATCCCAGACTCCCCCTGAGCAACAAACCCAGGTGGTTGCTCCATGTAAATCTCTTCTATGAAGAAAAGCAGTACGGGCAAGAAACATTCAGACAGACACCATCTTAGCGACAGGATAGAATGTGTCACAATAGTTAAGGCCGAAGATTTGAATAAAACCTTTGGCGACTGAGCGCACCTTGAGATGGTCAACATGGCCATCAGGTCCAACCTTGACTGTAAAGACCCAACGACAACAAACAATAGACTTCTCTAGAGGAGCAGGAACAAGATCCCAAGTGCCATTGGAATGAAGAGCAATCATCTCATCAAACATTGCTTGACACCACCTGGATGAGAAAGTGCTTCACCTGTGGTCTTAGGAATAGAAACAGAAGAGAAACTACAAACAAAGGTGTAATGAGAAGTAGAAAGACTGTCATAGCTTAAAAAGGTATAAAGAGGATAAGGGTTACGAGTAGTACGTATACATTTTCTTTGGGCAATAAAAAGAGCCTCTGGTGAAGGAGCCAGAGGGGAAGAGATGACTGGAGAAGGCGATGAGTCACCCAGGGTCAAGTCCAAAGGAGGCACTTTCTAACGATGCTGATAGGTTAATAAAGGGCGGTCCGCAGGGATGGAGGCAAGAGGTCTTTACTCTGGGAGAGTCACCTGAAGCTGGTAAAGACAAGTTAAGAAAAGGAACAGGAAGAACATCAACCCGTGACAACTGAGATATGATAGAATGAAAGAGTTATTGATAAAGGAAAGTAACATCAGCAGACACAATATAACGCTTAAGATAAGGAGAAGAACAATGATAAGCCTTTTGAATACGAGAATAACCAAGAAAGATACACTTAAAGGCTTTGAATGTTAACTTGTCCTTACTAGGAGTGAGATCATGAACAAAACAGCTACAACCAAAAACATGTGGAGATAGAGGATAAAGAGGAGCATCTGGAATCAATAGATTATAAGGAATATCGTTGTTGAGCACAGATGAAGGCATATGATTGATGAGAAAATAAGAGGTGAGTATGGCATCCACCCAGAAGTGAAGAGGAACCTGCATATGAATAAGAAGGGTACGGGCAGTTTAAATGAGATGTCTGTTTTTACGTTCAGCCACCCCATTTTGTTGTGGAGTGTGAGGACAAGGGGTTTGATGTAAAGTACCTTGTATAACCAAGAAATTAGAAAAGTCAAAAGAAGCAAATTCCGTAGCATTATCACTACGTAGAATATGAATAGAAACACCTGATTGAGTATGAATCTCAGCAAAAATCTTTTTATAAATGGAAAATAACTTTGAACGATTTTTTATTAGAAAAATCCAGGTACAATGGGAACAATCATCAATAAAGGTAACAAAATACCGAAAACTTAAAACAGACATAGTACGACTTTGACCCCAAATAACTGAATGAATAAGAGAGAGGAATATTAACTCGTTACTCGACTGCAAAGGAGGAGCGTGTATGCTTCCTGTGCTGACATGACACACAATCTAAAGACTGGAGACCAGATAAAAAAGGAACCATCTTCTACAACTTTGAAAGACTTGGATGACCGAGGCGACTGTGGATAACTTGCGAAGATTCTGTGAGAGAGCATGCCACTGAAGGACGAGGCATAACCAGATAGTAAAGCCCCCGTGACTCACGATCCACTCCAATCGTCTTCCCTGTATCCGGATCCTGCACAGAAACATAATGGTTAGTGAAAGTAATGATGTAAGTAAGGGAGTGGACCAATTTACTAATGTGTCCCATCTCCGTATCGATGCTACATAGTCTGGAGTGCAGCATAGTCCGCAGGTGAGAGAGAAACTAAACCAGATGATATATTCGCACCAGGAGGTCGCAGGTGAGGATACTTCGTGTAACAACGATCTTCAAAATGACCTAAAAGAAGTCATGGAGCAGGAGAGAAAGAAGAGAGAACGTGAGAGAAGAGGAAAAGAGTAAAGTGATTTCTCAACAGTAACAAGGATACACAATGGTCTGATATAGACCCAGGGGATGCCACGTCATCTGGTTCTGTTACAACCAGAATCAGTTAGCAAAACTGAACTAGAGAAGCAAAAATACAAAAAGGTCCTTAGGGCTAATTACAACAATACCCCTGTGTACAGCTTTTTACAGCTGTACACCTCAACTACTCTGTACACCTCACCTACTCTACTATTATTCTAATATGCCCCCTCAAACTCAGGGTGGATGGAGATAACTAAGAGAATCCACCACCTTGAGTTTGTTCCTTAAAACAGCAAACCTGGAAGCAGATAATCCTTTAGTAAGAGTATCAGCAACTTGATCCACGGAAGGAATGTGGCAAACTTGGATTTCTTTAGCAATAACACGTTCTCGTACAAAAAATATATCCAATTCCATATGCTTTGTCCTAGCATGAAGGACAGGATTGTGAGATAGAGAGACAGTACTCAGGTTATCACATAAAATGAGAGGAGTGCCAAACTGAATTTGAAGCTCATGAAGAAGAGACTTGAGCCAAAGAACCTCTGCTGTAGCTAGAGCAAGGCTACGGTACTCAGCCTCAGTACTAGATCTTGCAACCAAATTTTGCTTCTTGGACCACCACGACACCAAGTTAGAACCAAAGAAAATACATGCTCCTGAAGTAGATCGTCTATCATCCGGATCACTAGCCCAATCAGCATCACAAAATGCAGTTATAGAGAATAAATGACTTGGGCAACATGGCTGCAACAGCATACCATGATGCAGGGTGGCATTTAAATAACGTAAAATCCTCTTGACTGCAGCCCAATGCTCTTCAAGAGGTTGAGCCATAAACTGGCAAGCTTTGTTAACTGAATAGCTGATGTCAGGTCTAGTAAGAGTAGCATATTGGAGAGCCCCAACAATGGAGCGATAGAAGGATGGATCTGAGTAGTGATTGGACCCATGTTTGGAGAGTTTGCAGCCAGATGGAAGTGGTGTAGAAACACCTTTGGCTTCGGCCATACGAGCTCTACCAAGAAGATTTCTAATATATTTGGACTGATTAAGAATCAATGCTCCAGAGGGTGTTCGCTGAACCTCAATACCAAGAAAGAAATCAAGAATCCCAAGGTCCTTGAGTGCAAACTCAGAATTAAGCTTCTGAATAAGAACCTGAATAAAGCTGGAGTCATTCCCTGTAATGATGATATCATCAACATAAACCAAGAGAAATATACATTTTGCTGACTTCCTGTAGATGAACAGTGAAGGATCACATTTACTAGCAATAAATTCAAGATGCAGTAGAGATGTCTTGAGTTTATCAAACCAGGCCCTTGGTGCCTGCTTTAGGCCATAAAGGGCTTTATGTAACTTGCAGACAAGAGATTTATTGGTGGATTCAAAGCCAGGAGGCTGTTGCATGTACACCTCTTCATCAAGAGTGCCATTGAGAAAGGCATTATTGACATCTAGTTGCCTTAATGTCCAGCCAAAAGAGATGGCAATTGTAAGAATGGTTCGGATAGTAATAGGCTTCACCACTGGGGAAAAAGTTTCTGTGTAATCAAACCCAGCTTGTTGATGAAAACCTTTGGCTACCAACCTAGCCTTATACCTGTTGAGAGTGCCATCAGAATTTTCTTTAACACGAAAAACCCACTTACAACCAATGGCAGTTCGGTTGGGAGGAAGAGAAACCAAAGACCAGGTTGAGTTAGCTTGTAGAGCACACATCTCAGTTTTCATAGCAGCAGACCAGTTGGGATTAGCCAAGGCTTGTTTTATTGTGACAGGTTCAAGAGAAATGGACAAAATTTGTGAGTGGGGAACAGTCTTGGAGCGGGTAGTAATAGTGTGAGAAGGTGAAAGATGGAGTGGTCCAGAGGGTATATATTCTGAACCAGAATCAGCTGAAGAAGGAGAAGAAGAACTAAAAGAAACAGGGATAGAAGGAGAAGGAGAATACGAACCTGAAGATGCTGGAGTTGAGACAGACTGAGAGGTGGAAGAAGTGTTGTGGGAAGGTGACATTTCTGAAGACAGACCATTGTTAGAGAGTGATGAAGGATCTGCTGGTGCTATAGAGCATGGTGGAGATGAGGTGCTGCTGCTGGATGCTTGGGAACTTTGAGTGTTCAAATCCTGTGTTGGTGAGAGCAATGGATGTACATGTGAGTCAACCAATGGAATCAGATTAGAGACAGAAGAAGAAGGGTGAGTTGGAGCATGGTTGGATGATGAACCATACCATATAGGATAAGGGAACTTTGTCTCATTAAAGAGAACATCTTTAGAGACAAATAGACGGCCAGATGAATTCAAGCACTTGTAGCCTTTGTGAGTAGGAGAATAACCAAGAAAAATACACTCACTACTCCTAAAGTCCAATTTGTGATTATTATAAGGTCTTAGGAAAGGAAAACAAGCACACCCGAAGACCTTGAATGACTTGTAGTCAGGCAGCGTTTTGTGTAATTTCATAGAAGGAACCTCAAAGTTCAAGGCAGCAGTAGGAAGAGAATTAATGAGATACACAGCTGAGATAAAGGCATGATCCCAAAATTTGATTGGTAGAGATGCATGAGCAAGCAAGGTAAGACCAGTTTCAACTATATGACGATGCTTTCTCTCAACAACACCATTCTGATGATGGGTGTGAGGGCAAGCAACTCTGTGAATTATGCCCAAATTTTTAAGATGTTGATGGAAAGGTCTAAACTCTCCACCCCAATCAGTTTGAAGAGCTTTAATAGTTGACTGAAAATTGTTTGATATAAGGGCATGAAATTGATTAAAAACAACCAATGCTTCAGATTTTTGTTTTAGGGGATAAAGCCAAGTGTATCTAGTATGAGCATCGACAAAAGAAATGTAGTAAGTGAAACCCATTGAGGACTTGACAGGGGCTGGACCCCACAGATCACTAAAAACAAGATCAAAAGGTTTTTCATAAACTTTGGTAGAAGGACCAGAATGTAATCTATGTATTTTACCCAAACAACATGCAGAACAAAAAGGAATGTCAGTTTTATTAGACACAGGAATATTACAAGACTTGAGAACAGAATTCAGAGCCTCAGTGTGAGGATGACCTAGTCTACAATGCCAAAGAGAGTACATATAGTTTGATCCTACAGTGCTTGGAAGGCTACTGACTTTATTGGATGTGTTTGGTGGGAGTACATTGGTGAGAAGAGTATTAGTACAAGCTAAACCACTATAACTAGTACATAGAGAATTTTGACTACAAGGAACAGAACTAAAGGCAGAAACAGAAGCACATTGTTGGCTTGGTGACTGATTTGAATTAGAGTAGAGATTGACTCCTTGAAAACTGTACAATCCATCAGTTCCCAAAGCACCTTCCAGCAAGACCTCATGAGATACCTGGGATTTGACAAAGCAAGTGAAAGGGTGAAACTCAAAATAAACATTATTGTCTCGAGCAAATTGACTAACACTAATGAGATTTTTGGTTATGGAAGGAACAAGTAATAAGTTGTTGAGATGTAGGTGAGTATGTGGTTTAAGGGGAGAAGAAAAGGAAGAGCAACCAGTAGCATTCACTCTCAAACCTTGGCCGTTTCCTATGTAAACCTGGTCTGCTCCTGATAGTTGTGTGCTTTGTAGAAGATTTTGAGGATTTGCAGTCACATGGTGAGATGCACCTGAGTCTGGATACCACTCCATGGGCTAAACATTTGAAGGAGTTGGTAAGAGTCCTTGTCCGTGAGACTGTGAAGTCGTAGGGCAGAGTTGTGAAGCATGATGGTGAGGCTGATTTGTAGTCAACAAAGCTTGAGATTGGTTGACAGAAGCAGGCCTGTTGTACTGAAAAGATCTCTGAAACGAAGGCTGTGGTTGTGGAAAGAACTGATGAGTTTCTGGTGATGAGAACTCAGGCACAAAATTTTCATCAAACCTATGCCAGCAACTTTGAACTCCATGTCCAAATTTGTAACAGAGTTGACATTGAATGTTGCTTCGTCCTCTGCCTCTTCCTCCTCTGTTACTCCTACCATAAAACCTTCCTCTTCCTCTTTCATTATTAGTATTATAGGATCTTTGAGGCTGACTTCCTTGAATAGGAGCAAAGGGAGGTCTCATGGTTGTTGAATCAGTCCTTAAACTTTCTTTTGAATCAGAGGATACCTTCTGAACCACATTGACAGTCATCGAGTCTGAAAGTAGAGTTTCGTTCTGTCTGGCAAGCATCATTTCATAGGACATCAGTTCAACACGTAAATCATTGAGTGAGTAAGGATTTTCTCGAGCATGAACAGCAGTGACAAACGCATTGAAATCAGGAGGAAGACCAGATAAAATGAGTTCAGTTTGTTCTTCAACTGAAATAGGGCTTTTGATAGCCTTTAACTCATCACAGATGGTTTTGACTCGACGGAGATATTCCGCAACAGATCTGCCACCTTTCTTGATGGTGCGAAGCTCAGATCTGAGTTGATGAGTTTTGGATTTCATCATACCTTGAAAAAACTTGTGGATTTGCTCCCAGGCTTCGTAAGCATGAGAGACACCAAGAATCTCATTCAGAATTTCTTTTGAGACTGTGGATAGGATCCAAGAAAGAAGCATTTGATCCTGACGTATCCACTCAGTGTAAAGTGGATTAACAACTTCATCAACTCGATCTTGCTCAGACTCGAACCGAAGCGGTATCTTTGGGTTAACAAGGAAGTGGTGGAGTTGATGAGATGTGATTACTGGTTCAACAACTTGATTCCAGATTAGGAAGTTGTTTTCTGTAAGTTTGACTGAGATCTGATGAGTGAATAGTGACGGAGAAGACGACCGGTGCTCCGTTGTTCCATTTCCGGCGGTTCCTCCGGCAGCTGAAGACGACTGAGATCGTTGTTGCGAAGCGGAAGACATCAAGAGGTTGGATCTGTATCAGGCCCTCAGAGAGAAGGCTCTGATACCATAAAAGAAGTCATGGAGCAGGAGAGAAAGAAGAGAGAACGTGAGAGAAGAAGAAAAGAGTAAAGTGATTTCTCAACAGTAACAAGGATACACAATGGTCTGATATAGACCCAGGGGATGCCACGTCATCTGGTTCTGTTACAACCAGAATCAGTTAGCAAAACTGAACTAGAGAAGCAAAAATACAAAAAGGTCCTTAGGGCTAATTACAACAATACCCCTGTGTACAACTTTTTACAGCTGTACACCTCAACTACTCTGTACACCTCACCTACTCTACTATTATTCTAATATGACCAAGTTATTGACAATAATTACAAAGAGGTCTCTGACCACGTTCGCACTGGCCCCGGCCATGACAAAGACCATGTCAACTGTTCCCGCGAGTGTCAGTACGGGAAACAAGAGCAGTGCGATCAACAACAGAAGATGACTCAGGAGCAAGAATTGGTTTTTTGTTGAGATTCAAGAGGCGTTGGTAGGTCAGTGATAGACTAGGATCGCCACTAAAAAGAGATGTTCCACCTGTTTTCCATATACAGAAGCATAAGAAGGGTAAGGTAACATGTCCAAGTACGCCTGCGTCAAAGATCGACTTTTGCCAATATATGTTTCCATCTGAATATCAAATGATTTGCGCAAATTCATGAGTTGAGACATAACAAAATAGAGCTGCTGGGTATCATTAATGTAGAGGTGCTTGGCTTTCTCCCACACTTCATAGCATATCTGAAAAGAATAGAAAATGTCCAAAACAATTGGATCAATACTCTCCCAAAGAATACTAGAAAGTTGATTATCAATTCTTTCCCAATCAGATTTCTCAGCCTTAGGGATATCAGTAGATAGAATAGTGAGATGATGCCCATGCCCTTGTCCAAAGAACCAGACACGAACAGAGGTGGCCCAATTCTTGTAATTATTAGAACCCTTTAGTTTGGAAAAGGTAATGGGCCCAACAATAGTAGAGATTATTCTCGAGGAAGTTTTGGCAGGAGGAGAAGGAGAGTTAACCTCCGAGGGACCAGGGGACGTTGCTGCCATTAAAGACAATATAAATGTCTTAAACGAAGGGAAACAATGGCCAATCAAGAAGAAACACGCGTCGAAAGTGTGACCCACAAAGAACCAAGCACACATCTGGAAAAGAGGAAAAACCGAGCTAGTCTGTCCCAGAACGACCGGTAAAGGACGACGGAATAGTGCACACGCGCAGGGAGAAGGAGCCGCGGGTGAAGGTGATGCGTGATGGGTATGAGAAAAGGGAAAATACACTTTGTAAAAATAAACGAGATAAATAAGAGTCCACTACAATTGAGATTAAAGGCTAAGCCACCCTCCCAATTGATAAAGAACCCATTTGCCTCACCACTAACCCAAGGTTAGATAAAGATAACAAGATTCAAGACAAGTTTAAGAACTTGCAACACACTTTTTTCATTTATCAAATCTGCCTCTGCATTACAAAATATCCTATATTCATAGAATAACTAAAAGCATAAGAATACAAAGAGACATATAACTCCAAGAGCTGTGTTGCTTAGGAAATAGAAATAAAAATAACTAAATCCAACTCCCAAGAGTCATGCTTCCAAGAATTGTGTTGCTTAGGAAATAGAAATAATAATAACTAAATCCAACTTCTAAGAGTTATGCTCCCAAGAGTTACTAGCAACTAATAAATCTCTTTATTGCACTTTAAATGCTAAAACTCTTGATTTTCCATCTGTATCAGAGGGCGCATGGGGACTCCTCTGGTGATGGGTCTTCCACAGACTTGGTTGCCAGAGAGAGAGGGCTCTGAGTGCAGGCTTTCTTGTTGAAATGCATGCCGGAACAGTACTCCGATGGTTGTGAACAGTGACGAACGGTGGTTGTAGCAGCGATCAGTGGTTATGACAGTTGAAAAAACAATTCGGAAGGATGCACGATGTAGAGGATCTATTAGAGGGACACACGACTGATGATGACTTGCCGGAAGGACGCATGGCAGAGTAAAAGAAAACACCCAAGTAGTGATATTAGGGCTTTAGCGGAAGCGGATCCCCAGAACAAATAGCTTTGGTACCAATCGATGAAAATTTCTTTTCGGAAATCGTGTTTCAACTTTGGCGACAGTGGCAACCTAGAAAACCTACTCCGGCGACTACCCGTCATTGATTTGACCACCATATGCTACCAACTGATTACTTTTCTGGCTATGGCCCTTGGATCTAGACCAACTCTTAATCCCAGCCTAAATTTGGCGCTTTCTCATCTAATGGCCACTACACCCGATGTTTTTGCTATGAGCCTTTCTTGTTCTGTTGTAGCTTTCGCTGTGGGGGTTGACACGTGGCTACTGTTTAATGCCATGCCTTGAATTGTCTCTATTGGCACTTTTCTGGCACCTTGTCCCACTTGCTCAATTCTTTTCTCTCCTACCTAGAGTGACCTATGGCCAAATTTGCTTACTTAGACGGTTCCGACGACACCATGAAGGACGAGGACCCTATTCTCACTAGCTAGTTAGTGTCCCTCTCTCCTGTAACCCATGGGCATTGGATATTAAACTTTGTCCTAACAGGAAACACTAAATAGACCACCTCACCACCAAAGCTGAATTATGCCTGTTGTTGAGCGCCCTAGACGGACTAAGATTGATGTCCAGTTTTGCCATGTCATTAAATCCACTATCCATACCTTGTTGAACAAACCTTTTGTGCTCACCTCACTTGCATGTCTATTTGGCAACAGGTCAACGTCCTTTATACCAATGATAATTAGCTCCTTTGTGGGATTTTAACATAACATTATAAGTGTCATTGCAACTTCTGACTTGAAAGTCATGGGTTCGAGTATGAGAAACAGCTGCTTTCCTAATATGCAAGGAAAGATTGTATACAATCGATCCGCTCCCCTACTCTCACAAGTTGGGGATCCTTATGCACCAAGGTTTACCCTTTTATTGCATCTTGGAGCTTTGATGGCCCTATGTCTTCATATTTGGGGAATATTCATGCACGTCTCCATGACTTCAATATGCTATTGCCTGCAACAATGGTAACACGGGAATTTGAGCGGATTACGGATTACATTTTTCATGTTGGCCCTCTGTGATTTACCTCCGAGTCATTTTTCCGCCATGATTAGATTTTGGGTTCACCCATTGTCCTTATCCTTAGCATAGCTTGGTTTTCCTTGCTTCGGATCTCATCCAAGCAGCCCTTGGAGCCTGACAATGTCTCCTCTTCTGGTTGATTCCTCACTGTCCATGAGTTGTGGTCGTGGCTTGTGTTTATGAAGATAAAGGTGGCACTAACATTGTTAGATACCAAGTTGTTGATTGGATAAGTTCCTTTACTCAGAGAAGGTTCACTTCGAGGTACTGTATATTCATTGGGGATAATATGATATCTTAAAAAAGTAAAACAAAATATGGTTGCATGATCAAGTGCCAAAGCAGAGTAACAACTATGGTCTCAATCACTTGTGAATTTATTTGGCTAAAACATTTGCAAAGAGAGCTCGAATTAGGTGAGGATACGCAAATATACTTGTTTGTATTACCAGGTTGCTCAACGGAAGACTGAATTATGAAGGTGAAAAATAATATTACCAAGATATTAAATACCCTAATTAATGTAAATACATGATTTGGTCAGCTTATTTAATGAATCTAGACATCACTAATATAATGAATCTAGACACCATTTACATTACCAACACTCTCCCTCAAGCTTGATGCATACAAGTGATATGCAGCAAGCATGCTACATAGATCAACTTGATTGAAGACCTCTCAAAGTGTTGGTGAAGATATTTTCCGGTTGATCATTTGAGTGGACAAAATTAGTAGTGAACCCTTTAGATAATTTTTTTTTTTTTTAATGAAGTGACAATCAATCTCAATATGTTTGGACCTCTAGCGAAACATTGAATTGGAGGCAATGTGTAATGCAGCCCAACACATTGATTTCACTTGTTGTGTTTCATTTCCTCCTCTCTTAACTGAATGAATTCCTGCAGCTCACTCAAACTTGTTATTTTCCAGGCAAGTGGTCGTTATATTTCACTCACAAATCTCAGAAGCATTTTCAAGGTTTGATATAAGCACTTCTCAAGCACAGAATAGGTACTTACTCTCCAAAGATATATTCTGTGGAACTATAAATTTTAAAACTATTAAAAATGCAGTGATTTTGTTTTCGTTTCTTAATATTTCCCCAACTTTGCAGGCTACAGCGGGACATCAAACATATTCTTCAATGCATACGATTATTGCCATCGGGTGATTTGGGTAAATCTGATACCCCAAACTGGGGTCAGCTGGATGAATTCTTGGTGCAAAGATTTGGGACTGATGCTGTTCAGTAAACTGTATTGTAAAGTAGCAACTCATTTGTTTACGTGGGAAGGCTAACATACTTTTGGAGGATGTGGGGGTGATTTAAACCTTCTTCACTCTGTGTTTTCGTGTAACACTAAGTTGAGGTAATATTATTGTTTTGTTAACTTGTAGATTATGCATATAAATCCTTGTTATCTTCTTGATCATTTAAACCTTGAATAGGGGGCCAGTGGCATGGCTGAATTTGAGTTGTTTCACTTTGAAATGAAATAGTTCAGATCTATTGCTATGATAATATCTCTTATAAGAATAGTATCATTTTAATTTAACATTCTTTGCAACAAATTGTGAGACACAAGGTTGAATGAAAAGTCATCAAAATGAATAAAAATTATGGAACGTCTAAATATTTTCCTCCAGGTAGGTTCACAGTCGACTATATTAATGTTGTTTGTATAAGGCCAACTGGCCGATATATCACGGGAGGGTTTTTAAACTTGGTTATTTTTTTATTGTGGTAAATGATATAATAAAATAATGTTTGTCCAAGTCCAACTGACCGATATAGTAGGTTAGGTGACTTTTGACTGGGTTTTGTTGTTTGTTACGGTGGATAAAAAAAGTCCTGACAAGAAAGCTTGAAGGAAATTACTTGAATCTTCTTACCCAGTTATGATATTCATTATCTATGATTTGTGTTGTGATAAGCATTATATATATATATATATATACACACACTTAAACGAAATCTGAATTCCTTTTTCTCTTATGGTTTTTTTCAGGCCTTTGGTTGGTCTGGTAGATATACAAGGTAATGTATCATTTCTGAGCATTGTGCAGCCATGATCGGTCATTTAACAGAAGTTTTGTAGCAGTCACTGTTGATATTCAATTCTTGGTTTCTGGCTCCATTATTGTAATGTTAAGCTGAAATAGATATGATTTAGTGAATGAATTAAGTTTTTTTTTTTTTTCCTCTTCCCTATCCTCCCCTTGGCTTCAGCCACGGATATCAATGCATCAATGTGTACACAATTCGAGAGATCTATAGTGAGATTACCAATTTGTGTGTTCTGTTCAAGTGCATATTCGGGTTCTCTTATAAAAGCAGCTTTAGTAAAGAATTATTCGGTTTTCCTTGTGAGCAACAAAACCTGGAATAATGGGAAATACCCTTGAAAGGGATTATGGACACAATCAGTGTCAAGAAGTATTTATGACATTTGCACATTTCATGGTTCAGTAGATGCAAGGAGTGTGTTCTGAAAAGGTCTGTTAATGGCAATCTCATGCAATTATGGATAGTGTTGCATTGACAGGTTATTTTTGAGAAATTTTAAGTATATTCAGTAGAGAATAACCCAAAGGTGTGCCGCATTTGTTAAAAGTATTGTGTTAAGTGACCATTATCTTTTTCTTAATCGTACAAATACAACGGCAATGATTAGCATTACATATAAAGATCATTAATTGAGGTTTGGCAAATGAATTCAAATAAAAAGTTAGAAAAAGTGATAAAAATAAAATTTTAAAAATATATACAATATTATTCATTAAACAAATAACAATAAACAATTAAAATGAAAAATAAGGTGAAAAGTGTAGGTTGTAAAAGAAAACAATTATATTTATGAGATAAACTCTAATGATTAACATTAGATAAATTAAAATTTATATTTGAAATAGAAAAAAATAATAACTTTTTTTATTTACATAAATAATATTACAAAAAACACTTTCTTGGTGCAACATTTTTTTTATGGTGAAGTCCATCAGAATTATGTGTTTGCTGGAATTTTTCTAGTCTGCAAAGCCCATAATAATAACTTAACTCAGGGGCATTGAGTCCATTAACAACGGTAGATTATATTAAAAAGGCCCGATCAAGTTCAGTACCCACTCATGAGTGTTTGGGGAAGGATATACGAATTAAGTCTTATCCCATTTTTGCGGAGCATGTTTACCACTGAGTCAAGTCGGCCCTTCAACATTAGATTAGATTTAAAAAGAACCTATCTTATTACGTATGATTAATCGAATAAAACTATACTATTTTCATTATTGCACATTATGAATCAATATAATGGTACTACATGCATATATAACAAGACTCGGTTCGTACACTGACAAGACAGAAAAAGAAAGAGAAGAGAGTTGTAAGTGTGTCCACGTAAGCTAGTCTAACTGACCAAACTATTATACAGATACAGAAAAACAAAAAACTCCCAAGTCCAATGTTGTCAATATCGCAAATAGTAGATAAAATGGCTCTCCACCGTTCTAACTATTGTGGGAAAAATCCCGAACCTTCAGGGGGGAAAATGGGAACTTTAAAAGAAGGGGACGGAGAGCTTAAGGGAGCTGAACTCAAACGAGATGAGCTCCCACAGGACAATAGATATCACAAATTTGCTAGGGAGTTTCAACACAGTAATGGAAAACTTTGGATCATCATCAGTACTACGCATTATCCGTATATTTGTTTGAAACTAATTTTTGTGATACCAAATGAATCTCTGTAAAGCAATTTTTGCATTTCCTTTAGAATCTAAAAATAGCACCCAACAGTATCTTGAAAGATCATCTACAATAGAAAGGAAATACTTATCACCATTCACAAAACTAACAGCATAGAGGCCCTTAAGTCTATGTGCAATAGTTGAAAGGCACTACTACTTTTATTTAAACTTGAACAATAAGGAAGCCTTCACTCTTTGGCGAAATGGCATACATCACAAGGTGAGATATTTAAATTTAGGATAAAGGGTAACTTTGTAGCTACACATTTGTTTTGAATTGGCAGAGGAGATGTGTACCAATCGGAGGTGCTAGATAAGATGTTCATGGTTATTTTGAGCAGTATTGAAGGAGGCAGATTTACCATGCAAGATAAGATGTTCATGGTTATTTTGAGCAGTATTAAAAATATAACTGAAAACGATGAACAAGCAAGAATATGTGGTGGTTGGTGAGGTCAAAACATAAAGCCCACCATGCAATTCACTTGTACTAATCCTCTACTTGGTATTCACTTGGGTAATAGTAGACGTGGAGCCACAGAATGTTAGGCAACAATTTAAGGTAGTGAACAACTTGATAACAGAAATCAAGTTAACATGGAATTATGGTACAAAAAGTACATTATACAATATTAAACAGAAAAATGAACGTTTCTAGCATATGTTGCTGGAACCTTTGTATTGTTTGGTAAGTTGAAAAGGAGAGGCTCTATCTTATGAAATGAGTATAAACATGTGCTCCGCATCAACAATCCAACAACATGGTTTTACCCGATGAATTTGGATCACTATCAGATATGAAGGCACTAGTAGTTGATGTAAGGTTTATCACAGGGCCTGGTGTGTCAGCACTACTAGATGGTTGTAAAAGCTTCATAAAATTCTGGAATTGATCACAAGTGAAGGACACAGGAATATTTTCTTGTATTTTGTCCGAAGACATGCCTACATAAAGATCTCGTGTCACACTGTTAACTGAATATTGAGATTTTTTGGATTTATATCCAGGTGCAAAATCATGCTTGAAGTAACATGTTTCAACAATATGATTATTCTTCTTGCAGTGAGTGCAAAATTTTGATTGTTCTCTTCTCTTCCTCCAATAAAAGTAATTCTACCATGACCTTAACCCAGAAATATAATATGAAGCCTTGTTTTGATTGTGTGTCTCACTGATAAATGCTTTTGAACCATCATATGGTTTAGGTTCATAGTGGAACCTAGGTTAATTATTAATAGTTTAACATGTGAATCACACCCAAATAGATCTCAAGAACATTAATGCAGGATATATATTATTGTAACAAAAAAACTTCCTTATAAAACTATCAGGAATATGAACTTCGATTGCAAATAAAGTTCCAAATTTCAAAATTTCAATGTATTTACAAGCAGTTGAAAGGGTTTATTTTTCTTTGTTTTTCTTCCTTTCCCTGGTCAATGGTCCACAAGACCACAATACTATATTGCCTTTGCAGTCTCTCTCTCTCTTAAGAAGCATTTATGCCATTACAATCTTGTTTTTCTTGTAAGGTTAGGACTAAATTGACTGAGCAGAGACATAATCCCTCATTTGGTGATCCATCATCCCTCTTTTGTCAATCTCTTCATCTTGGTATACTTCTGAGTCTAGACAAGGCCTATCAAAGTCAACACTACAATTTCCATTGAAAACATGGATTTGTTTTTGTTGGGAATCTGCAAAGTGAAACATTAAATTTGTAAATCACTTAGTGCAGAAAAGTTTATTTACTTGTTTTGTTTACAACAACAAGATTCATAAAAAATTACAAACCTATTGACAAACTGATTCTGGAGATGGACTCTTCATCAACAGCTTCTGGCACATGATGGTACCCTGGAAATCTAGGAATGTATAGTCGAGAAGTTCTGATCTTTGAAAATTTGTCATCTTTGCAAACCCAAAAGAACTTGTCCACGTTTTTAGCACACTAGGCATAGCAGGCAACACAAGCCTCTCAACTCCTAATTGCATGAGCTTCTGATAAAAGAAAAATACAAGTTAGAAAATGATAACTTAAAAAATAACAGGAACTGTAGGACTTCATTTTTTTTAAAAAAATGAGATTTAATTATTTCCACATTTCATCCACCCTCATCACTTTAATTACACAAATTCTACATCAGTACATAATACACAAGCTAAGAACCGAAAAAAACAAATTTACTTCTCCATTTCCATACCAAACTTTGAAAGTTTGATTAAATAATCAAACTTAAATTCTGTCATAGATGTAGTTTTTGTTAAGAACAAAATGCTAAAATTTTAACAATTTGCCAAACTGGATTCTTTTATTGTGATAAGAAAATCATAGTTACAAAATGCTTTGATCATAATGTCAAAATCATATGGTCATCATTGGAATTAATTAAGATAGGAAGTAAGAATATGAATTTTATAGCCATTCTACACATTACATAATATATTGTTATGCTGAAGATGTACTCATGATTATTGCCTAAAATCTGAGTTTAGTCTAGGATTGAAGTCTTAACATCAATATCAACAGAAAAGTTTATAACACCTGACACAAGATGTCATCCTGATATTGTGTTCAAATGGCTACAGATCCCACATTACAGAATTCTTTAAATGTTTTTCAACCATATACCTAAATTCAAAGTGATGAGTTACAGTAAAAATTTTGGTTTGCTGCTGCATTAAAAATATACTTAATTTCCTTTAGTTCTCTTCCGAATTATAAAAACAAATCCATATGTTGCAGACTTTTTACCCAAAGAAAGTTTCGTATTAAGTAGTTTTAAAAATGAGCTCAAAAAGTTGAAAGAATGGAAGCTTATTGGATCAGGGAGAATGTTTTTGTGACATTGAGGTTGGTTAAATAGAATAAAAAAGCGTATATAGGAAAGATGAGAAGCTGATGCATGACACAATCGATGATAGAAATTGAATCAAAACTGGAGAAAGCTTAGTTTGAGTGCCTTCAGAAAACAATGCAGTGCAGTTATTACACCATTTATTCCACGAAAAAAAATTAAGGGCTTCCAATGAAGGGAAAAAGACAAAAAAAAAAAAAGGAAAATGTATGCTTTGTGGATTACTCTTTCAAGCTCATTCATTAAAATGCGACACATTCCATGTCGACGATACTGTAATCTGGTACCAACAAGAGGTATTTCTGCAACCTTATCTCCAAAGATCCTAAAAGATTGAAATAGTAAATCAAGATGACCATAGCACAAAAAGGCATAAAAAAATGCAGCACAAATATAAAAGGGAATCATACAATCCAACAAAGCCCAGCACATGATGGAAATTGATCCTATACTCACCTAATGGTTGCCACACTAATCAGTTCTTCATTTCTTTCCAGAAGTACAGTATAGAAACCTTGGTAATTTAACCGATTAAGCTCTGACCTACAATATTCCAAAGTACAAATATCAGGTATTGGCCCGGAGATAAAACAATAATGTAGTACGATTTTGAGACAGATATCATGATCATGAAAACAAACACGATATACAAAGAATTATAATAAAACATTATGACTATATCTTGAAGGATAAGAATTTCTTACCATCTGCTGAATATAACATCTTCTGTGAGATCTCTGCTAGAGGAAGGTTCCTTTAGGGGCTTGAAACATTCATGCATCACTGAAAGAGCAACATTGAGTTTGCAGTAACTTTCTGCCAGTAAGTCTCTATTAGCACTGCCAAGATCACAACTTTCAGAGTTGATGAACTTCACTAGTGTCCAAGTTAGATTTCCCAAACCCACTGTAACTGGCACTCCTAATAGTTTGTTGAGGCCTACATATATCTGCAAAAAATAGATATGAGAATGTAGAGTGGAGAAGGTGTTGTAAAAAACCTTATCTAGCAGTATAAATAAAGAAAGACAGGCTTCAATGCTTCCCTGGCCTTAAAATTAAATCCCTTTAGCTTATCGAATCATAAAATGTAATGTCACAAAAATAAAGGCTTTCTCATGTGTAAGTGTTGACCAGAATCACATAAGCAAAAGTATTGACAATAAATTCAATCTTGTTTCAATAAATTAGCGGTAAATAATGCTTCAATGAAAGTAAAAGCAGAATAAAATAATTAAAAAAATGGGAAAGAAAATCCTTGAGGTAAATAAAAAGGAACTGCTAATTTTTCATGCAAAATATGACTAAAATTTTCTTAAAACTAGAAGAAAGGAGGGAGGTGAATTTAATGTACCTTTTCACAATTTTTTTCACAAAACCAGTTTTCCTGATACCTTCTTGATTCATCCACAGCTCTACTTTTCACGCACTTAACATGATCTACTCAAGATTGATAAAGATGCCACCATAAGCATTGGAATGTTGATTTACATATGTAGAAAAATACACACTCAAAGGATATCCAGGCATGGACAAAATATTAAAATGAGCATACATGTTAGCTTACTTACATTTACGTTCACACTGAAAGCAAGTATGGAAATGTCCATCCTCATCTCCATTGATTTTGTTTTGGCCACAAATCCCGCAACGACACGAAGGACAAAACCAGTCACCATCGGGGATATCCTATAGAGATAAAATGAAACCAGCCCATGTAAACAACTCAGATCCAAGACTAGTTATAGGTGTGAAAGCATTGAATTGAAGTGATAAGTAATAACAAGATAGCATTAAATATGCATGATTGAGAGGAAAAGGCTAATCTACCTCCATATGGAGACATGTCTTATGAAATGAAGACGGACATTGATCACATAAAACAAGTTCACCACCATAATGGCAAAGAGAACAAATGTCGTCATTCTCCCCTTGAAACAAACCACTGCATGGTTTTTCCTTACTTTCCCTTATCCTATAATCTTGCATTATTTGTATCTGGCAATCTAAGAGTGACCTACCATCTTCCAAAAAGATACTAGCAGCAGGTCTGCAAGTACTACTACCACTAGCATGCTTTTCAAAGCCAACAAGACTGTAAACTATCTGACAACAGTTACATTTGATTCCCCCACAAGTTATTCGCCCCCCAGCCATAGAATGGTTTCGGCTTTTTTCCCGGTAATAAACCTTAGACCTTGGTAGCACTACATTGCGGTCTATCAACCAAGACATAACATTTTGAGGCTTCTGGTGTGACAGAGAAGGGGTAGACACCCTTTTACTTGATCTGAGCACCTGTAAAGGTAATCCATTCCTTTGGCGCTTAGGTAGGCTAGTCTTTGAATTCCTCAAGCGTTTCCGCTTCCTATTTGTAGTAGATCCACTTGCAGCTACACCTTCTATACCATGTAATGCAGGTTTCTCCGGAAGCAATTGGGATACTCTATGTAACAAATCACAATTCTGAACTTGATCAACATTTTCCTCATTAATGACCGAGTCATCTAAAGGTTGCATGCCAGAATCAGTCCGTTCAGGAACGCTTTCTTTGATGCTATATTTGCATGCTGCATGGAGAGTGTGAAAAATTTTCTTTTGCGGAGATATATATTTAATTCCCTTTCTTTTATAAGTTGGATGATGTTGCAAAGTCCATCCTTCTGCTAGCAGATGCTTCATTGCTTTCTGTATGCATTTTCTTTTATCAGGCCAGTTCTTCTTGAATGCATGTGAGTAATATTCCACAACAGCTTGAGGACAAAACTTCGGTTCATGTGCAAATTCTGGTTCATCTACAACTTCAACAGGAGGAGGAGGCGAAGTGGCAGGAGAAGTATGTGGATCCTGAATCTCTTTTGATGGATTAAGAGGCACATGTGAAAGATGAGAGTCAAAGGTATCTTGATGCATTATACTCTCATCATTTTGAAACTCTGATAAACTCCTTTGAAGGTTTAAGACCGAGTAAACTTCCTGTAAAATAATAGACAAGTACTCATCAAGTACATCCAATACCATGTCTCTCCATAAGTCCTTCACATTGAATGTCCACTCCCCAATCCTGTTAAAATCCCTTTTCCCCCGTACAACATACCAAATATTCTTTGCTGAAACTGCAACATATGATGTCTCCTTAGACTCCTCAATCAATTCAAGAAACACCCATTTCCCTCGCTGCTCCCACTTCTCTGTAACTTCATCCCAGTCCTGAGTAATCCGCAGCCTTTGAATTCCAATATTCATTTCATCATCCAAATCAGGGAAAAACACACTCCTCTCCTCCATCCCATTATTGTGATCAAATATAACACCTTCCCACCAAGCTCCGTGATAGTTCACATCAACACACAGACCAAATTCAAGGCTCCTTCTATCAAACTCAATCAAAGGAGGCAGTGGCCTAATGAAACCACGCTTATAGCTATCTGAAGAACAACTTTTACCATCCAAAGCATCTGAAACCCTCACTACATATTCAAGATTATTAATCCCATCATCATCTAAAATATTCTCATATCTGACATAGCGTTTCAGCTTCCCACAATCGATAACTGTCCCCGGATGCCATGACCCCAGAAACCCATCCTGTACACTTCTCACCTGAAAAATTCCAAAAGACAAAACTTTTCAAATTCCAGAAATGGAAATTTCAGATAAATTTAAAAAAAAACGAACTAATCTAAACTACCATGTAGCTTAAAAAAATAAAGTAAGTGATCATGACGGAAAATTTCAAAAACTCTGCAAACAAAAGACAGCTTAATATTATGTTACCATAAACATTGCCTCAAATAAAAAATAAAAAATAAAATAAAAAAACTTTGGGTATGAAAGCAAAAGGAACAATGCGCATCACAGAAAACCGTGAACAAAGGGAATTTAATCAAGAAAACAACAAATTAAAAATAGTTGAAACTAATAAAAACCCAAGAAATTACAACAACAACAACGTAAACCAATAAAGATAGAAACTGAAACACATGGACAAGAATTGCGAAAATAAATAAATTAAAAAAGACCCAAGAAATTCCAATAACAAAAAAGAAAAAGAAAAAAACGTATTTAAAAAAAGAAGAAAAAAAAAGAAATTGACGTTTCCTCAACACGTTGATGGATCCCAAGCTTTTTTTTGGTGAAATGCTTGTGGCTCCCAGAATCCATCACTATACGCTTAGTGCAAAATTGAAAGACAGAAGAGAGAGAGACGTTGAGATCTGATGAGCGGGAAATTGAAAGAGAATGAGTATTGAGCGGGAAATTCTGTATGAGACTCGACAACCGATCGAAGTATTAATAGTGAGAAACAACAAAAGTAGCCGTTGGTGTGTTGGTTTTTTTTTATATTATTCTTTTGAAAATATAAAAATGTTGTTATATCCTTTTGTAAATTAAATTTATTTTATATTTTAAAATTAAATTTATAAATGTCATGTTAATATTTTTTTGTTTTTTATTTTAGGACTTGACAACTATGTTCATGTGTTAATGTTATTATATTAATTGTGAACTCTAGGATAGTTGGTGAATTGTTTTATATTTTTAAAATTAATATTTTAAATTACGTTTTATGTTTTATATTTTTTATTTTTATAATTTTTATTTTAGGTCTTGAAACCATAGGTTAGAGGATATGTTATTGCTACTGTTTAGGTTAATAATTATATATAACAATATTAATATAATTTCATTATTCTTATAAATAGATCCATGGAGCTTGATGAACCCCCACGTCTTGGGTCTCCGTGAAGTGTGATTTACCCAGATTCCTCCAACCGTTCTCTCCTGACATTGCAGGAGAAACATATATTCATGTATATGTGGAATACCTCCAAGGATCGCAATGTCCAAGGTTGTGTGATTAGTGTTAGATAGGCTGTCACACACGATAATCATCATATACCTCATGGAAGTATATCATTGCGGGTTTTTTCATCCTAAATTAAGTGAGCTAACCTATTTTGACACCTCGAGAATTCTATAATTTTTGTTCATAAGTTCAACTCAAGAACCATCACCTTAAGTAACTGATATTGTAATTGATTTCGCTTGAGTTTAATTTCACTCATTCTTAAAATTATTATATGATCTAATTATGTGTTATTATATTATTAAAAGAAATAATTTAAATTCATATTAGTATATAAAAAGAATTTATATTATTACCCAATTGCATATATACATATATATATGTATATTGTTTTATTTTAATATTTTTAATAGTATTATAATTACTAGTTTATTAACAAGCATGCTCAAATTTTCTTTGTTCTTTTTTCAAAAAAATTATTATTGTGATAATGATTGGTCATTTATGGTTATGACTTTATATTGTCATATACCTTAATTTTTTGTTAATTTCTTAGTAAAAAATAATTAAATAAAATTTTTTACAAAATTCCTCCAATTAAATAATGTCAAAGCAGTCAGCAAATACAAAAAATTAATGCAATGTAGTTATGATATTATTAATCCTATGTGTGCTTTCCATCTAAATAATATATGAAAAAAACACTTTTACGTGATTTTTTTGTAATTTTATAAATAAAAAATATTCTTTTTATTTTAATATCCAAATAATTTTTTTTTTGGTAAGCTGAAATAATTTATTTACTTGAAAGTGGGTTTACTTTTTATTAGATGTTACATCTTATCACAAAATAATTTGACTTTTGAAAAAAAAATCTACTAAATAAAGCATATAGAGAGACAAAATGGAAACGAGACTATCACATGAATCACATGCTCGGAGATTTTGCTCGGTCCTTGCGGAGGTGGAATAAGAAGGTTTATCAAAATATTTTCCAAAAGAAGACCGAGTTGTTGAAGAGGCGAGAGGATCTGCAGGCTTAACTGCTCCAGCACGAAGATGCAAGCAGGAGGAGCTGAACATGATTCTTGACAGGGAGGAACGACTATGGTTTCAAAAATCTCGACATAAATGAATTGTTGATGGGGACCGGAGCACGAGGTTCTACTATCTGAAAACTATAGCCAGAAGGAGTTTAAACATGATTGTTCGTCTAAAGGATGGCATCAATAGTTAGTCTCAACATTGCTCACTTGTTTGAAGCCCCATATCTCAATATCCTAAGCAAATTGCTCTGACGTGTTCTTGGAGAAGAAGATGATAGTCTTTTGAACACTCAATTTCAATCTCGATATCTTCTCAAATAGATTGATGCATTTCAGCATCAATTCCATCTAGGGAAGTGATGCCTCCGCAAATAGCATTAGATCATCAGCAAACATTAGATAGGAGACTGGTGGCCCACCTCTACCTACCTTATTGGGATGCCAAAGATTCACAGTCGTTGCTGTATTAATGATGTATGACTTAGCTTCTTCACTGCCAGCACAAAGAGATAAGGCGATAGGGGGTTCCCTTGACGAACACCCCTGGACGGATTGAAGTCAGTCGTTGGCCACTATTCCACAATATGTTAATAGAAGAAGAAGTAACAACATTCATATGAGCTCACCAAAGTGGTCGGGTAACCGAATCTCCTGGAGGATATTCTTTAAGAAATTTCAATTCAATCACTCATAGGTTTTCTCCAGGTCAACCTTAATTGCCATAAAAGGGCTCTTGCTACACATCTTGTGCATACTGTGAATTAATTCCTACACAATGATAATATTATCATGAATCTTCCTCTTCGAGATGAAGATCTCTTGGCAGGGAGAAATGAGTTGCTCCATAATGAGTTTGAGCTTGTTGACAAGTAGCTTGCTAAGTAACTTGTACAAAACAGAGCATATAGATATTGGTTGAAATTGACTCATCTGATATGGGGTTGTCTGCTTCGGTATTAACACTAATGAAGTATAGTTGACATGCCAAATGGACTCAGTATGCTGCCACGTATCCTAGATACAAGCACAAATATGATCTTTTAATCTATCCCAATTCCTTTGAAAAAAATTGTTGGGCAGCCATCTTGCCCTAGTGCCTTATACGCTCCCATATCAAATTAATAGTGCCTGGTTTCCAGTACTGAAGGCAACCGAGATAGAGGATTGAGGTCAGTCTGGGCAATCACAGGCCATATGCTATCTGAGTAGATCCACCTTCTGTGTTCCACATCTTCGAGAGAAAGATTATTATAGAAAGAACATGCCAAATCAGACGTTGAGGGTCCTCTACCTAACTATTCAAGTGCAGACCCACTAGGGGGCTCGGGTGGGCCCCCGCCCCCCTAAAATTTGGGAATTTTTTTTTATAATGTATGTAAAAAAAATTGATGATGAAACTACTGTGTTGTACATGCTTTTCCCTTCAGTTCCCCATGCTTCTGCCCACACTCTTACCCATATTTTTCCTTAACATCAGATTATCCTCTCCCTCCTTTCCGTGTTCCGTCCATCAGCAAGCCGGCAAACTCCTTCTTCAGCCTTTTGATTTTGGCTGTGTAAATTCTAGAGTCAGGCAGAATCAACTTCCACCTTTCTAAGATCATTGCATGTATGTATAGACTAACTTTTAGATGGGTTGAAACTTGTAACCGTGAAAAAAAAAATTCTTTTTTTTCTAGGTATAGGTATTATAACGAATGGAAGTTCAAGGTAAATGTAATATCCTAGAAAAATAATATTAATTTATAATATAATAAATTAATAATAGTAATAAATTATAAATTAGTAATAATAATAATAATGTGTGATAAGTTGTGATTAATTGATTGATCATTTATGCTTTAATGTTTGATTATTTGATTGATAATGTTTGATTGGATTACGATGAGCGAACAAACATAATTTGATTAGATATTATGAGTTAGCATTGAGTCAATAATGAGTGAGTAATAAGTTAGCAATATTCTGAGTCATAGGATATTAAAAAAATAGTGTATAAAGCTAAAATCTGAGCCAGATACATGAATGAAGAATAAGGAAATAAATGCACGAAACCCATATCCGAGCCCAAAACTTCAACTATAAATAGAGGCCTAGCCTAACCAAACCAATTCACTCTTCAACATTTCTCTTCTACTACTCTCTCTTCTTACTTCAAAAACTTAGTTTATTTTATTTTTATATTCTTCTGGTTACCAACTGGTTCTCTGCCCCAAATTATTTTTTTCTTCTGAAAGTTAGCGAAAATGGAGACCAAGTAATTAATCTTAATCCCTATGTCTTATTAGGATATTTTATGAAATTTTGTATATGTAATCTAATCCCTAGGTATTTTTAGATTATATTTTATGTGAAATTTGGTATGTGTAATCCTAATCCTTAGAAGTCTTAGGTTAATTTTATATTAATTTTGATAGGGTAATGATAATCCTAAATATATCATAGGGTTGTTTTATATGAAATATGTTGTATGTAATTGTAAGAACCTCCACCGCTAATTAAGATAATTAATGAATTAATTGTGATAATTAGGAAATAATTCCATAATTGACCCTAATAATTATTATGAGGCTTTAATAATTATATTTAGTGGGTAAGAATGATGAAAGTCGCTTTTCGGAAGAAAAGTGCAGATACCGGTTCTGCTAGCCGGTATTAATGCGTACCGAAAAAGTATCCCGGAAAATTATTAAAAGTGCATGATAATTACTAGAATAATATGTAGGACTTGTAAAACGAGTTTCAAGTCAAAATAATGAAATCTGATGCCAGAACTGATACTGGCTATGGATGCTCAGAAAAATAATATAAAAATATGATAATTCTTGTAAAATCGAGTAGGTTAAGATTCCAAAGTTTGGGATTAAAATGCTAAGTGTAGCAATTAAAGCTAATACTGTGTGTTTTAATGTTTTGGCTATAAATAGGCCATTTAAGGCACAAAACCCTAGGTGGCTGTTATTCTCTGCGTAGAGGGTGGCTGCTCAGTTTTCTTAAACACTATTTCATGGCTTCTTCTCCAAGTTTTGAGCTTTGAGGCCATTTCTTTTACCATTTCTTCTCCTAAACACTTGTGGTGAGTGAGAGTGAGCATTGGGAGGGTGTTGGTGGCCTTGCTTCTGAGTGTTGGGGCTGTGTTGGGGTTGCTAAAGGGGCTGAGTTGGTGGTTTGTAGTGTTGGGGCCTTCTTCTTGGCTTGTGAGCTTCAAAGTGTCTACCTTTGTGTAGAAAGGACCCACCTTGTTGTGCATTTTCGTGCACCCTTACAAGTCTGAACCTTGGAGTTGGTTGTGAGCTCCAAGAGCACCTCCACTTTCTGTTTCAAGCCTTTGGTGAGTTGTACCAACCTTGATCATGTGTTTTAATGGGTTAAAGGTGTCATCTTTGCATGTAAATGGGTTAAGTAAGTAACCAACTGATATGTTAACCTAAGAGGGTATAAAAATGCATGCTTTAACGTGTTGAAGTGTTAAAAATGGAACATTGGAAGGATATCTTCGCGAAATGCAGAAACTGCATTCTGTCGCGAAATATCCGGATATTTCGAGTGAGATATCCGGATATTGGATATCCTGATATTTCGAGTGTAATATCCGGATATTGGATATCCTGATATTTCGAGTGAGATATCCGGATATTGGATATCCTGATATTGTGAGTGAGATATCCGGATATTGGATATCCTGATATTCTGAGGGAGATATCCGGATATTGGATATCCTGATATTTCGAGTGAGATATCCGGATATTGGATATCCTGATATTTCGAGTGAGATATCCGGATATTGGATATCCTGATATTTTGAGGGAGATATCCTGATATGGGATATCCTGATATTTCTAGTACGATATCCTGATGGGATATATCTGATATTTCCAACGAGATATCCGGATATTCTGGGATTTCGAATAGCTGTAGCTTTACTGTGCATACAGTAAGCAATTGGGGGGTTTGTGGACCCTAGATTAAGGAAGTTAGGCTTATGTAATTAATGAACTAAGTCAGAATCAAGTGATTAAAGGCTTATGGCTTTGTATGGAGCCTTAAGACGTAAAACGTAAAGGAAAGGCGTTGTCTTTTAGTTGTATGCTTGAGATGCATAATTATTGATATAATATTGGTCCATAACAGATTGTGATTCTGCTGTGTTTGGGCTGTGAGCTTGTGGACTCTTGGCTTTGGGTGTTAGCTTGTAAGGTAAGCTTTCGTGTCCTCGGTTTAGCCATGTTGTGGTTCCACCATGTTCCATGGGGATATGGTATATGCATGCTGTGTTACATGCTTTTGAAAATATGAAATGTTGATTGAACTTTACATGTAATGGCTTTTAATATGCATGTGTTGTTCCATCTGGACGGTAAGCCTGAGTATGTGGCGTCATACAATACGGTGATTCGGGGTGGATGCAAGTGGCGTCTTGCACTATATGTAGGAGATAGACGTATTCCTGCATTTCTCTGGCCAGTAGAATAGTATTGACACAGATAACATGATTATCTGCTGCATTGCATTATTTTAGAACTGATGTTGATGAACTGCTTTTAAACTTATATTGCACATGTAAGTGAGCTTGGGGTGGAAGATCCTTGAGGACCTCTTGTCTTACTGAGATTTCTTGTTTAGAGATCTCACCCCACGTTTGGGGAATGCTTATTTCAGGTTCAGGTAGTATGGGGGCTGATGTCTCTGGTGGCAAGAGGCCAGAGCATGACTGATGATTATTGTTATGACTGCTTGTTGATAGCATGACTGGATTGGATGCTGTTTATGTTTTCTGCACCTTTATTATTATGCTTTTGATGTTGAGACTGATGTTGGGCTTGTTGCCTTAGTTGTGTGAGCATGGGGTTTGTCCATGTCACTTTATGTTAGCACTTTGAGCTGAGTTGTATAAACTGTTAGTTGGTCCGGTCTACGTGTTGTAGTTCCGTGACTAGAGACTTATGCTTATGATATTTATTTAGTGAGGTATTTCAGTTAGTTGTTTTCTTGCAATTACATACAGGCAATGTTTTTATTAACTGTTAATAAGCAAGTTGGTAATAATAATGGCATCATAATTGAAAAGAAAAAGATATTCCGCATTTTTAATTAAGCGCAACTTAATACGATGGTATGATAACATTACCGGATATATACGGGGTGTTACAGTAATCCTAATCCCAAATAATTGTGTTGACCTATGTATATAAACACGTTTGTTATAAATTTGATTTTGTTGATAATTACTATCTGCATATATATATATATATATATATATGTTTGTTATTGTAACACCCCAAATTCTAACAATTTATAATAGCATAAATAATTTCAATAATTTTTATAAATAACAGCGGAAGTTCAAAATATTAAAATTTGGGAAGTGTTACCGCCGCACTTGTACTATGGACAGGTGCAAGGCTAAATTTATTACATTAAAAATAAAACCAAAAACTAAAGTTTAAATAAAAGAAATATGTCTTATGCATTTATTTAAAACTCATAAAATTTCTAAACTTAGAAACTAGGTAGAAATATCCGAGTCGTGATCCTCACTGCCCACAGCTAGCCCCATCCTTTGCAACATGCTTCACTGAAAATCTGCTCCCCCGTGAAGGACCATTGCAGTTAAACAAACACAAAAGTCAGCAAAGCTGGTAATCCAAATCCGATATACAAAATAAATAAATAAATAAACAAATAAAAATGTAACTCATAATAATCCAATAAAATAATATAACTCAAAAATTCAAATCAAATATCAAACTTGTTATTAATTATATTAATCTTTATTTAATCCATTTAGGCTATTTAGTGGGAATAGGACCATGGTAGACCCGGGAAATCCTGCCAGTCTACCCTGTGACCCGGGAAACCCCGCCAATCACAAACAAATCACTTTGTCCATAATCAATTCACATCTTCCTAGTGTGCACACCTCTTCCCAAAGTTGCTACTAGTATCCCAGGGAACCCTGCCAGACACCACTTTGGGAAGAACATATATAATCTTTTTTTCACATCAGTTTCACATCAGAGGCATAAAGCCCAAAAATTGTGTTCATTTAGGTTAATTTTATATGAATTGTGATATTGTAATTTTAAAATATCATAGGGTTGTCTTATATGAAATATATTGTATGTAATTCTAATCCCAAATAATTGTGTTGACCTGTATATATAGTTACATTCGTCATAAATTTGATTTTGTTGATAATTACTATCTGCATATATATATATATATATATATATATATATATATATATATATATATATTCAATATCAAATTTTTTCTCAATTTGCTTTTGCCGAACTGGGAATTGCAGATATATATTTCGCTGCAAATTTCTTTCAGTTTTTGTGCAATTCTTTAATTGAATGTAAATTGTAATTATCATTGCTTTTATATATGTAAACATTTTTTCACAAAACAAAAATTTCCTTCTCGATTTGTGTGCGTCACTTTCAATTAGATTAGATGTATGTTCACCATCTACCATCTGATTCGTTTCTTGCAAGTTACATATATTTGCAATCCTGCCTTTTCGATTTATGTGATGAACATATTTAAAATGCATGTTTTTAGTTATATGAATTTATTTACAATTGTTTTTTTATAGTTTGTGCCTTACTTTATAAATTGAGGCACTAATATATATATATATGTGTGTGTGTGTGTGTGTTTTGGTAAATTGGAAATTAATTGTTCGCTGCAGAAAATAGATATTACATATATTTGAAATAAATTGGGAAATTTTGTTATGTCTGTATTTCACAAAATAAAAAATAAAAAATTAATAGTGGGAGGATAGCTTTGGGGTGGTACCTCCCAAAGTGATGAACACAATTTTTGGGCTTTATGCCTCTGATGTGAAAAAAAGATTATATCCGTTCTTCCCAAAGTGGTGTCTGGCAGGGTTCCCCGGGATACTAGTAGCAACTTTGGGAAGAGGTGTGCACCCTAGGAAGATGTGAATTGATTATGGCCAAAGTGATTTGTTTGTGACTGACAGGGTTCCCCGGGTCTACCATGGTTCTCTTCCCACTAAATAGCCTAAATGGATTAAATAAAGATTAATATAATTAATAACATGTTTGATATTTGATTTGAATTTTTGAGTTATATTATTTTATTGGATTATTATGAGTTACATTTTTATTTGTTTATTTATTTATTTATTTTGTATATCGGATTTGGATTACCAGCTTTGCTGACTTTTGTGTTTGTTTAACTGCAATGATCCTTCACGGGGGAGCAGATTTTCAGTGAAGCATGTTGCAAAGGATGGGGCTAGCTGTGGGCAGTGAGGATCACGACACGGATATTTCTAGCTAGTTTCTAAGTTTAGAAATTTTATGAGTTTTAAATAAATGCATAAGACATATTTCTTTTATTTAAACTTTAGTCTTTGGTTTTATTTTTAATGTAATAAATTTAGACTTGCACCTGTCCATAGTACAAGTGCGGCGGTAACACCCCAAATTTGAATATTTTGAACTTCCGCTGTTATTTATAAAAATTATTGAAATTATTTATGCTATTATAAATTGTTAGAATTTGGGGTGTTACAGTTATAAATTTGATTATGTTGATAATTACTATATGCATATATATATATATATATATATATATATATATATATATATATATATATATGGCAGAATATTCTTACACCGGTGTAAGAGTTAGAAGTCTTACACTCAATCTTAATCATTGATCCATTTCTATCCAATGGCTTACATTACTAAAAAATTATAGCCCTTAGATATAGGTGGGATCAACGGATAAAATTAAGACTATAACTTACACTAGTGTAAAATGATTCTCGCCCTATATATATATATATATATATATATATATATATATATATATATATATATTCGATTACAAATGTTTTCTTAATTTGCTTTTGCCGAACTTGGAACTGCACGTATACACTTCGTTGCAAATTTCTTTCCTTTTCCTCAATTTTTGTGCAATTTTTTATTTGAATTCAAATTGTAATTGTCGTTGCTTCTATATATGTATGGGAAATATTTTTCTTATGTTGTAGAAAAAAAGTTACATCATGTTATAGAAATAAAAATATAAGTGGATCCACATGTAAGAGGAGAGAGAGAAAAGAGTATATATATATATATATATATATATATATATATATCATATATATATTGTTCACAAAACAAAAATCTCCTTTCTCATTTTTTGTGCGTCACTTTCAATTAAATTAGATGTTCACCATCCGATTCGTTTCTTTCAATTTACTTATATTTACAAATTAGTATGTTCTCGACTTTTTTTTTTGGCAATTTTTTATTTGACAAAACAAACAAAAGAAAACAAACAATGGAAAAAGCAAGACAGAAAGAAAACTAAAAACCATCATTCAGCTTTGCATATATATGTTGCAAAGATTTTTTTAATATTATGCTTTCGTAGAAAAAAATTACATGTTTTCAGTTATATGAATTTAGTTACAATTGTTCTTTTTGAATTCTATGTAAAATAGCCCAGAGTTCAGCTTGAAACCAATAAAGACAGAGATAAATTGAGGCATTTTAATATATATGTTATTTCTTATATATATATATATATATATATATATATATATATATATATATATATATATCTGTGTGTGTTTGTATGCAAAAATGTTTTCTCCGCTAGGTTTTTTGCTGATATAGCTTTAGTCACTTTCAATTTTCCAAAAAGAAGTTTAACTCTCTCTTTCTTTCAACTCCATTCCGGTACTTATATTTACAAATTAGTATGTTCTCGACTTTTGCTTATATGCATTTGCAATATTTTTTTTATTTACGTGATCAACCTATTTCAAATACATGTTTTCAGTTATATGAATTTAGTTACAATTGTTCTTTTTGAATTCTGTGCTTTACTCTATAAATTGAGGCATTAATATATATGTTATTTCTTATATATATGTGTGTGTGTGTGTTTTCGTAAATTGGAAATTAATTGTTCGCTGCAGAAAATAGATATTACATATATTTGAAATAAATTGGGAGGATAGTTTTGGGGTGGTACCTCCCAAAGTGATGAACATAACTTTTGGGCTTTGTGCCTCCGATGTGAAACTGATGTGAAAAAGATTGTATCCGTTCTTCCCAAAGTGGTGTCTGGTAGGGTTTCCCGGATACTAGAAGCAACTTTGGGAAGAGGTGTGCACACTAGGAAGATGTGAATTGATTAAGGCCAATGTGATTTGTTTGTGTCTGGCAGGGTTTCCCGGGTCAAAGGGTAGATTGACAGGGTTTCCCGGGTCTACCATGGTTCTCTTCCCACTAAAGAAATTTAATAAGGATAATTTATAATAATAGATTTAATTATATATATATATATATATGATGAATATTGAATTGTTTTTGAGTCCGTTGTTATTTGATTTCATATTTTATATTAAGTTATATATTTGTTTTTGATTAAGATTATCAGCTCTGCTGACTTTTGTGTTTGTTTGACTGCAATGATCCTTCACGGAGGAGCAGACACTCAGTGAAACAGGTACCAAAGGTTGGGCTAGCAATGGGCAGTGAGGATGACGAAGCAGACTTTTCTGGCTAGCTCTAGGATTCAAAGATGTGTTTTTATAAGCTTTTAAATTAATTTTTTTATAAAACTTAATTATTTCTTGACTTTAGTTTTGTTTTAATGTAATAAAGTCTAGCCTTACGCTTGACAATAGTACAAGCGCGACGGTAACACTTCTCAAATTTGATTATTTTGAACTTCCACTGTTATTTATAAAATTATTGAATTTATTTATGCTATTATAAATTGTTAGAATTTGGGGTGTTACAGTATATTAGTGTGTGTATATATATATATATATATATATATATATATATATATATATATATAGAGAGAGAGAGAGATTAACTCTTAGTATTAACTCATAGCCTCATATACACTGGTTAAATCTGTTGAAATATCATCAAAAAATTCTAGAGAAATTATGTACATTTAGATTTGGAATTTATTGCACTTTTTATTGAAAAAATTATTTGCTTTTGAATCTTTGATTATATACATTGAAAAATAAATTGTTTTGATTTTTAGCACGGATTCAATTATAGATGAGTTTAATAATATGAAAACACGTAGACTAGTTGAGCAAAAGTCAAGTGAAGTAATATTAATTTCTGTAATAGATTTCTTTCACTTTTTTTGTATATTAAGTATTAAGTTTATATTATATTTCAAGTACTTTTATTTACGATATAGTATTTTTTATTTTCGTCCCCTCTTATTAAAATTCCTGCGTCCACTAGTTGGGAGATAATTAGGTGCTTGGATGATACATGGGCATGCAACCAAAAAGCACTATGAGCACATTATTGATAAAGTTAAATCAAAGTTGGGGGTTGGCAACAACAGACTTTATCACAAGCATGCAGGATTACGCTATCCTTATCTTCAATTCCTTACTTTCACATGCACCATGGTAAGCTCCATGTGGCCATCTATGAAGAAATTGAAAAGATTTAAAGGAGATTTATCTGGGGTGAAAGTGAGAGTACCTGTAGACATCATGCAATTGGATAGGATATCTTAACATTGCCAAAGGAGTTTGGGGGACTAGGACTGAATCTTTTAAATATTATAAATGATGCTTTCCTTTCAAAGTTGGCGTGGCGGTTCCATAACGAAGCATACTCTTTGTGGGTAAAATTCCTGAAAGGAAAATGCATGGGCAGCGGGGTTGATGTGACCTCTACATTCATTGAGAGAGCTGGTTGTTCCCAGCTATGGTCAACTCTCTATCGGGTTTGGCTGTTTATGGAAAACAAGGTCATATGGGAGATTGGAGATAATACTTCAGTTTCCTTTTGGAGGGATATGTGGGCACTAGGACCTCATCCCTTGATTGATGGAATTATTGATGAGCTTTCGGAAGAAGAAGTCCATAAATATGTGTATGATTATGTGGATGACAATGGCAATTGGCAATTTGAACTTCTACTGGCTTGGCTACCTGAAAATACTTTATAGGAAATCCGGAGTTGTTTGCCATTTGCTTTGGAGGATGGATCGGAGCATCAGGTTGGAAGACTTGAAAATTTAGCTTGGTTCACGGTAAAAAATTGCCATACATCTCTATTAAGGGTTATGGTGGATGGTGTCCATTTGCCATGTGCATTATGGAGAAAACTGTGGGGTTGGAAAGGTCCTCAGTGCATGAAAATTTTTCAATGGAAATTAACCCATAATAGATTACCTACCAGAGCATCGAGTGCTTATTGGTTGATGCCTCATATGCAATGATCACGAAGAAACCTTACTGCATGATATTCGAGATTGTCCCATTATCAAGAAGATATGGATTGCTATTCTGTCTCAATCAGAAAGGGACATCTTCTTTGGGGCTGATATGCTTGAGTGGCTCCAATGGAACTGGAGTTATACGATGGAAAGTACAGATACGATTCCATAGGCTACCTTTTTGTTATTGGCTATTGGATGATATGGCAGTGGCAAAATTCAGTTGCACATGGCCAACTAGCTCCTCCTTTTATCCACTCGCATCTCGCTGTGATTGACAATGTGCAAATGTGCGATGTGTTTGTAAAGGACACCTCTCTTCTAGTCTAGCATAACATTATTTGGCTTCCTCCTCTTGGAGAATTTATTAAACTAAATATAGACGGTGCTTCTAGGGGCAATCTAGGGGTCACTGCTTGTGGTGGGTGCTGCGAGACTCTAGTGGCAGCTGGAAAGGTGGATTTTCTTACAGAATTGGTACTTGCTTAACATGGAATGCAGAACTATGAGGTATTCTAAAAGGGCTCCAACTAACTTGGAGTACGAGTGTCAGGAAACTAATCATCGAAAGCAACTCAAGCTCTGTTGTCACATTGCTCACTGAGCATAGTGAAAAAGCTCGTGAGTCATCTTTGGTGACTCAGATTCGAGCAATGATCAAACTTAATTGGCGATTCACTTTATTCACACGTTGAGGGAAGCCAATTGCTGCAACGACTACCTGGCGAATTTCCTGCTCGACCGCCCGGATATGGATGATGATTTGGTCTTTTTTCGATCATCCTCTTGAATTATTCTTGCTTTTACTTGTGAAGCCCTCAACCACTCCTCAAATTAGATGTGTCGGTTGGTGCTCTTTTTTTTTTTTCTTTTCTTTTTTACTTTTTAGCTTTTCTTCATTTATCAAAAAATAAATAAAAAGCACCACAACAATTCAATAAAACTCATGAAAATCTTAAACTCTGAACTATCTAAATCTGTACAGGAAGTAATGTGTACATAGAATAAGTAGCATACTACTTACCAAAATAATAATAATAATAATAACTTGAAAAGGGAATTTTAAGTAAAAAAAAGCTGTAACGGCTACTTAGAGAATGACCCGTTGGGTAAGTGGATACCCAGCACGCTCCCCAAAGCCTCTTCTGAGTCACACTCTTTTTTTTTTTTTTTTTTTTCATTTCATTTCATTTCCTTCCATTCTCACAAAATCACATTTCACACACACTGCACAGTGCCTAGTGCTAGTGCTAGTTCTACTCTTTGCTTCTTCGATTAGGGTTTCTCTTCGAAATCAACACAAACATGAACATATTCAAAAAGAAAACCTCACCCAAAGGTCCACACTCATCCTCTCTTTAAAAATTTCCACATTGTTTTATTTATCATTTTTTTTTTGTCTTCCATTTTGCCCTTAATCTTAGGATTTCCGTTCAAAGTTTGCATTTTTGCTTTCAAAACTCATTTCTTTTTAGGGAGAATTTGGGTAGGAAAGAAAAATGGGAGTTTTCAATCAGAGAAACATTGGAATCGTGTATCTATGCCCTAAACTTGATCTAGTTTTTATTACGAAGAAACTCACGGTTCTTCTGATTCTTACTCTTGTTACTCTTGTCTGTGAAATTGAGAATTATGAGTTTTGTGCTGCTTGCTGCTCCTTAATTTTGTGGTATTGTTTGTGTTTGATGAAAATGGGAAAGAAAGTTATAGTATTGACTATCTACTTGTGTCTGGGCAGTGGCACTCATTTACGTCTGTTTTTATTTATTTATTTATGACAGAAGCTCTGAGGACAAGTAAGAGAGAAATGTCTGTTGCAACAAGAGGTATGGCCCCATGTTAATTTTCAGCAGATAATGTTCAGGGTGATCTAATTGGTTGAATCAAGAGCTACCCAATTTTTAACAATCACTTCTGTTTCTCAACTATTTTTCGCCCTTTGCTGCGATTTTATATATATGTCCTAAATGTTCATCTTTTGCCCCAATTATTCATTTTCATCTGGAAATATATGTAGTTTAAAAAAAAAATTCAAATTAGCCACATTAAATTTATATTTCCTTAATGATTTTCTTTCAAAATCTTTCCTTCAAATATTAACCTATCATTTTTGTTTCTACATTCTGTTTTGTTTATGCTCCAATTTTTTATAATGTCATTGTTAGAAAGCAATCTGGGAAATTATGATATATACAGCATCTGAAAATTATAGGGATTGTAATCAATTTTTCCTTTTTTGTTTCTTTTTTAGCTTTCTGTTTGACTATATATTGTACACTGGTTGTTTGAATAAAATTAAGAGATGGAATATATATTGATTAATTACCAAGGCTTCACACTCTATATCATTATTTAGTTTTAATAACATGACACTTCTGTAACATATATGTTTCCTTTTTCTTTCGTTCACTCTTTCTTTCTTGTAGGTATTGAAAGAGAGATAGCATCACTTCAGATGGAGGTACATAATGCTGACAGAGACCTTCTTAGCGATTTCCTTTCTGTTTTATATTTCTTTTTAGAGTTTCACTGCCTTGTGAACTGTAGGAGAAAAAATTGATGGCAGAGAGTAAAAAAGAAGCTAAAACTGGAAATGAGGTAATCTTCTTTAGGTGTATTTCATCCATTTCCTTATTGTAGTATGTGATGCATAGATTATTGACAATGTGATATTGATAACTATCTTTAATCAGATGTGTATCTGTGTGCTTACATCACACTTGGGATGTTGTATACTTACTCCCAAGGTATAATGCAGATCAACCATTCCACATAAATAGCCCAAAAGCTGTCCAGATAAAAATTTAGTAGTAGATGTATTTCCCTTTACCAGATTTGGCCTATTAAGATATCTAGATGTATGGTTTAACATTACCTTGCTTCAATATGGCCATTGTCTAGAACATGATTGTTTAGTGCACTCACTGATCTAACATTTAAAAAGAAATCACAATCAGAAGAATCATCTATAATCCGTTTGACACTCTTGTTATTAGAATATTATAAATGAAGGATGATTTGAAGTTAAGAGCTAGAGAGTTCTGAAACATGTTTTGCTATCATTTTGGGTAGTTTTGACACATACACTTTATGGATTGTCGGTGTGCATGTGTGCTCTACATTATCCCACTTGGGGTGTATTGTAGTTTTTGTCCCAATATATAATGAAGTCAAGAGTTGTTAAAGAGAATGCTCTGAGCTCTTGCTTGGCAAACACTAAGCTAGACTCTGCTGGTTCAGTGATTAACTAAGTCTGTGTTCACAAACGGACCCTAACCACATTTTAACAACTGTGCCAGATGTCATAGCAGTTGTAACTGCCTCAGCGGCTATATTTGTAAGAATCTGCTATAGTTCAGTTCGATTCAGTTGGATCCTAGCCTAGTCTACAGTCTATATGTGTGTGTGTGTTCACAATTTCACATGTATCTATATTTCAGAAATACAATTTCAGATTCAGTTCAGTTTCCCTCTGTTCTCTCTCTCTTTCTCTCTTTCTTTTTGATTTTGTTCTCTGATTGAGATCTGCACTCAGATCCTTCTCAGATGCTTCACACTGCATCAGTCTACAATTATCGCCTAGATTTCAGAAATACAATTTCAGATTCAGTTCAGTTTCCCTCTGTTCTCTCTCTCTCTCTTTCTTTTTAATTTTGTTCTCTGATTGAGATCTGCACTCAGATCCTTCTCAGATGCTTTGCACTGCATCAGTCTACAATTATCGATATAAGTAAATAGCAATAATTGTGTATTCTATACCAAATTTGATTTATCAAGAACTTGAAAGTGTGGATAGAAAATACCTTGCAAGACTTTTCCATTGTATTTGATCATTACTTAAATAGCCATTTTAAATTTGTTGTTATTTGTTAATATATTATAGAGCAAACCTCTATTTTCGTCATCCAAAGATACAATTGTCTTTACTTGTATGTATCTTTGGAGGATGAAACTAGGGTTTACTCTATATTATATTTCTTGATTTTCCTCATTTTACCACCTTACTTGACTTAGGCTAGTGCTTTCTTCATCTGGTTTAGTAGTTTTGTAACATACATGTTTTCATGTTGCTTTGAGCTTCAGAAGTAATTTTCTGCAGTGCTAATGGAGCTGTCAGCTTCTTGGCAACATAGTAGGAAATATGAAGGATGTTAATTATAACTTCTTTTTTTGGCGGGGATGGGGGTGGAAGTTGGAATATGTCTAATGTGGTTAATCACTAACCAGTTGCAGATGTGACTTGCTTTCTATTTTGAAAATACTATTATGTATACATGTGCGTATGATAACTGGTTTGATATGCATGATATTATTATTTTTTTTTTGGTGAAATGATATGCATGATATTAGCTAATAGCAATAATGATCAAAGAAGTGTCTGGTTACAGGCTGCGACTAGAATCTTGGCTCGTCAACTTGTTAGGTTACGCCAACAGATAAACAATTTGCAGGGAAGTCGTGCTCAGATCAGGGGTGTTGCAACTCACACGCAGGTATGCAATTTTTTATTTTGTTATAGAGAAAAAGATGATAATATCAATTTTCATAATTTCCAAATTTCTGTTGCAGGCATTGTATGCAAGCACTTCAATCTCTACAGGGATGAAGGGTGCAACTAAAGCAATGGTGGCAATGAATAAGGTATGTTTTCCAGATTGATTCTGCTTTGTATTATTCAAATTTATGGAATGCAATGACGTTTACTGGGAGTTATTAATATCCAATCAGTTTACATCACCCAAAATCTGAATGTAGTAATCCTGCACCCATCATAACACCAAAAGGTCAAAGAGTCTGATTAATCTAGACAAGGAATAGGCAAACAGAGCATAAGTCCCAATATGTTAAAGTAACTTAGCTTCCATTGAATATGTTCACAGAAGGCTATACATTTATGATTTCCATCAATGGTTTATAATTTAATACAAAGAAGTGCAAACATTTGTTCTTTCAACAATCTTCTGCTGTCACTGAATCAAAAGTTCATAATATGTGATAGATGCTTTTTGGGATATTGATAGATATTTGTCAGAATTCTGTGCTTATGACTAAAATGATTCAGTAATTATTACCTTACTTTTCTTTTCAGCAAATGGCACCAGCAAAACAGGTTAAAGTGATTAAGGAATTCAAAAAGCAATCAGCACAAATGGACATGACGGTAATTTATCCTTTTGAGCATATTTCTGATTTGTTCTCATGCAAGTTTTCCTGCATTAATGGTAGGCTAAATACATTAAGATTCCTCAGCAAATCAGTTATTAAGTAACTGCTTTGGGTTGTGATCCGGTATATAGTTTTGAAAGGAGAATTAAATCCAATTGTGTGCAAAATATGTCATTATTCTTATACTTTGTTAGAGAGAGGGCCCACCATATCTGTTGGTTGAAGATACAAAAGTTATTATTTGCACAGCATGAAACTGGACTTTGCACACTGAAGATTCATGAAGGATTATTTGGTTTTTCACTTCAGCATAAAAGTACTGTTGATTTAACTTCAATTTGGGAGGTTTTCCAAGAATGTGCCGAGGTGACTGGCAGCATTGTTTGGACTACCTAAAGCGTGATGCTTAACAGAGAAAGCAAATTATATTGATTATCAAATAACATTGTATTCAAGTAAAGATCGGATCGAAGGAACAACAAAAAAATAACAGTTTACTTCAGAAGCAAAAACATTTTACTTCAGTAGCGAGAACAATGAAGATGAGGAATATCGGTATATGTTTTCCTTGAAATAGCCAAGGAAGATACATTTAATAGCATGAGGAGACAACCTATCCTGACCCAGAGTAAGATTATGGACAAAATAAGTACACCTGAGGAGGATCAGGATATTGGGAACTAATAGCAAATAAGGAACTTGGTTATTGATAGCAGATGAGAGCGTACAATTAATTAAATAGCAAGTAGTGAAGACTATGGGTATATATCTTCCTTGAAATAGTCAAGATTTGGACTCTTGACAGGAAAATTAGATTTTGTTTGACTCCTGACAAACTTGGACTTTATTTGACTCTTGACCTGATTCCCAATGATAGCCCAAACATGCTTCACATTTTGACACGACACACAACTAAAAGACTTCAATCTTGCAGGACTTGGAACCATTCATGAAAGTTTTGATAGACGGGATGATCGAGACGCTAAAGGAGAAAGACTGAGAGATTGTGTAGTAGCGCACACACGACAGGAACGGTTCACTTAGATAGTAAAGTCCTAGTTATTCATGTCCTATGTCAATCATCTGTCCAGAACCACAGTCCTAGATGACAAAAGAATCATAATCAAAGTTTACAGAATAGTTAAGGGAGAGCAGATAAATTAAGGACATTCAGGTTTGAATAAAATTGATTTTAATGATATAGATGTAGTGGGTGAAATATGATTGATCCCTTGGCAAGCACTTTAGAACCATTAGCTAGTGTGACAAAATGAGAAAAATCAAGTGGAGAGAGTGAGAGGGAGAGTAGAAGAAGAAAAATGATTAATTACTAGCTATGGTTAGAGGCACCTAAATTAAGAATCCAAGGTGTTTTGACGAATGAGGAACACCTTGGCAAGCACTTTAGAACCGTTAGCTAGTGTGACAAAATGAGAAAAATCAACTGGAGAGAGAGAGTGAGAGGGGAGGGAAGAAGAAGAAAAATGATTAATTACTAGCTATATCCAAGGTGTTTTCACGAATGAGGAAGATAAAATGTAGGATTTCCCTATGAGCGATAATGGTAGGAGAGGACTGTGTCTGTTTGTCTGCCTTCAAGTAAAAGAGTAAAAGGTTGTTTACCTGAGAAGACTTCAGATCTCTTTTCTTCTTCTTGACGGGGTCAGATAGAGTGACATTGACAACTTTCTTAGGTAACCCATGAAGGGTCAAGTCTCCTGAGTGTGAATTGATGGTTTACAATAAAGTACATTGGAGATGGCTGCCACAACCTCATGGGCTCCAGCTGCCATGGCATCCACAACCACCACAAGATCGTGAGGTAGTCTAAAAGGCTGATGTCTCAATGGCATTGGAGCAGGAGTTTGGGGCTTTAGATGTTGGAACCATAAAAGGGTGAGTGATAAGATGCTCCATGCTGGGTACCTCTTGAGTAGTCATAATTTGGTCTCAAACATGTTTAAAGTTAGAGCACAAAAACCAGTACCACATACAAGTCTTCTGGTTTGTTTAATTAACCCCGGAGATGATGCCTGAAAACATCTTCAACTCCTTTACTGCAACCTATGCCGCAGTGAGAAAACTGGTTATGATTTGATTGCCCAAAGGATGCCAATTTCTCAACTGAATCATTTAGACATTGAATGTTATTAGCAAATAGATTGTGCGAGCCTTGTTCCAAAATGTGCATGATTTACTTTGAATATCAGACGCTCACTTCTAAAGATGCTTAGAGACCCTGACCGAGAAATCAAAGGTCAAAGTAGGTTGATCAAGCCAATATCATTCTAAGGGTCTCATGATAGGGTCTCCAGCTATGGTGCTTAGAGAGGTCCAATCAGCAGTTTCTGGTGGATCCAGACTGTGCTCCAGAGAACCGGGGTGCCAGTCTAAATGGCTGGATGTTAGAGATGACAATGTTTAGGGTTGGAGATGTCAGGCTGAGGATTAGAACCTGTTCTTGATACCATGTGAAAGTGGGTTTTGAAAACTGCTTGAGGAAATTCTCTGCAAAACCTTCAATTTATGCATGATTTACAATTTCTGATATTAGAAACTAGGAAAATAAAGAAACTAGGAAATTAAGGAAAATAATACAAATCAAATGCTAATTATTTAAAGTATATATATAGTCCCTAAATACAAACCAATGTATTTAAAGTAAATATACTTCCCAACATTATTCAAGGTCAGCTCCACCTAAAACTTTGGACAACATTTTATTTTGCTCCATAAATTTATAATGAAATCCTAACTGCAGATTGAGATGATGTCAGAATCTATTGATGAAACTTTAGACAAAGATGAGGCTGAGGAAGAAACAGAAGAGCTCACTAACCAGGTGAAATAAATGACATAATTATATAGCTTGCTGGTATTAAGTGAATATTTCCTTTCTAATATCTAATTTTCAATTATCCATGACAGGTTCTTGATGAGATTGGAGTGGATATTGCATCCCAGGTTGATTTTGGACACTATGAATCCATTGTCTTTGCACTGATTCTTTTCTTTAATTATTTTTCTGAATGTTTGGCCTGACGCTGTTCTTTTCTTTACGGTAGTTATCTTCTGCTCCGAAAGGTCGGATTGCATCAAGGAATACTGAAAATGTTGCTGCAAGGTACGCTTCAATCTTATTTCCTGAAAAGAGATTGGTTGTTTTCATCACCTTTGTTGTCGCCGTTAATCATGGAAAATGCTATCTAGATAAGTTTACTTCTCAACAATGGACATACTGTTGTGTATACAATTTATTTTATTGGTTGTGCTTTCAAAATGCCTCAAGATTATTTTATTATTAGTAGTTTTACTCTCTGTGTTAGGGGGGAGCATTATTAGTAGATTTCATGCTACCCAAAGGATTTAATGTTGAATCATGTGGCATTTTAAGCGAGAAATTTTCCTTTTGTGAATGCAGATCACAAGAATCCCAGGATGTTGAAGATCTTGCAAAGAGACTGGCTTCTCTTCGAAGAATATAAAGATCCGCTACAGCTGCTCATAAATGTTTCTTCATGTACAAATCATTAAATATGCTATTGGCGAGATTTTAATATTGTCATCGTTTTATTACTGATTTCATGCGATGTTTTACATATGAAGAATTATAGTTTGTTTGTCGGACGGGAATGTAATCGCTAGGAGAAATATTTATAAATTGGGCACTTCTTAATGTGCATATGATCTAACATTCCCTGAAAAACAAATTGCAAATATTTGAAGTGGTTAGTCAATGTTAGTCGATAAGCTACTTGGGTATGTGCTGGATTCTTTTTTTTTCTCCCTCTAGGTTCTTTCTTCTTTTTTTCACTTTATATTTGTTTCAATATATCACTTGAATTGCAGCCTATAGTGTCGATGTTAGTAGGGAGAACCCATGGTTGAAGATCGTGTTGGTGGTATGGTAAGGGTTACCCAGGATTTTCATTTAGGGAATGTATTTGGGAGTTTGTTTTAGGAGGGGAAGGAATTGGAGATTTCTACTAAACCTTCCAAAATTCTCCTCCTTCCTAAAATTAAATTTCCCCTAATTTGGAGGGTTTGAGGGGGGAAATATTAAAAATTACTTATCTATCCTTAACATTAAAATGTAAAAATTACATAAATGTGAATTATTTTTAAACGTGACATTATTAGAAAAATTTCTAATACCAATAAAATTTATCGACGAAAAATATTTCATCAAAAATAGTGATGAAATTTTTGATGAAAATCATATAAGTCAATTTTTTTATCAAAACTAAAGACAAAATAAGATTTTATCATGATCACTGGTATAAATTTTTTATGGAAAAAAATCCAGTCAAAAATATTGACGGAATCTAAATTCCATTGAAATTTTCAACGAAAATATTTTCACTCAAAATTTGATGAAACACATCTCCACCGAAAGGTTTCGACTTAAAACAATTACATCTAAATTATTTACAGAAAATATTTCCATCAAAATTTTCTGCAAAAATTTTCGACGAAAGATATTACCATCAAAATTTGAGACAAAACATTTCTGCAAAAAAATTTGACAAATTTTTATTTCCATCGAAAATTTTTGCTGGAAAAAAATTTCATCAAAATTCTTTACAGAATTTACATTTCGTTAAAAGTTATCGACGAAAACATTTTCGCTAAACTTTTTGACAAAAGTTTTCCATCGAATATTTAAGGAAACGCATTTCCATCGAAAATTTTCGATGGAAAATATTTTCGTCAATTTTATTGATAAAAAATATATCCATCAAAATTTCAACAGAACACATTTCTATCAAAAAAATTCAACAAAAAATTTTTCCGTAAAAATTTTTGACAAAAAATATTTCGATTAAAACGTTTGAAAGAAAAAACATTCTGTCAAAATTCTTTACAGAATCTAAATTATGTCGAAAGTTTCGAATGAAACATTTCCCTCAAAATATTTGACAAAACAATTTCCGTCAAGATTTTCATCAGAACACATTTCCATCGAAATTTTGAACGGAAAACATTCCGTCAAAATTTCTGACGAAACATTTTTTTCGTTTAAAGCATTCGATGAAGGAAATTATTTTCATCAAAACTTTTGTTGACAGAAACTAAATTTCGGTAGAAAATTTATTTTTGTAAAAATTTTCCTCGGAGAAAAAATTTCATTGTTTTTCGACAAAGAGTATTCTGACGAAAAATAATTTTGTGACAATTTTCGTAGCTTGCAGCGAAGAAATTTCATAAAAAAATATGATTTTTTTTAATATATTGAAAAGTACATAAATAATTGTGTTAGAAATTTTAAGTTTAATTTAGTTTGTAACATATAATAATTATATTAATTTTAAAAATGGAAAAAATGGTAGAAATATCTCATTAACCCTCCGTTTTCCTCCCTTACCATTTTTTAACTCCCAAACAAGGGAAGGGAATATCTTACAATTTCCTTCCTTTCCTTCCCCTTCCTCCTCCTTGGATCCCCTTCCTTCCCTTCCCCTCCAAACTCCCAAACAAAGCCGGATCTGTTTGGGAGATGTATTTAGAAGGGGAAGGGAAGGGAAGGGAATGAAGGGTTTTGGGAAGCCCTTCCCTTGTTTCTGAGTTAAAAAAAATGAGGGAAACGTTTTGGGGGTTTTTATTAAACCCTCCAAAATCCCCCTTCTCCACAAAATTTAAGTTCCCTCAATTTGGAGAGTTTGAGGGAAAAAATATTAAAAATTACTTATCTACCCTTAGCATTAAAATGTGAAAACTACATAAATGTGAATCATTTTTAAATGTGACATTATTAGAAAAGTCTCAAATACCGACAGAATTTATCGTTGGAAAATATTTCGTAAAAAATAGTGATGAATTATTTTATGAAAATCATATATGTCAAAAACTTCCCTCAACACTAAAGACGAAATTAGATACGTAACAAATTTTGCCATGATCATTGACATAAATTTTTTACGGAAAAAAAAATCAACCAAAATTATTGATAGAATCTAAATTCCGTCAAAGCTTTCCATGAAAATATTATCGTCCAAAATTTTGAAGAAACACATTTCTATCGAAAAGTTTCAACGTAAAACAATTACGTTAAAATATTTTACAAAAAACATTTCCATCAAAATTTGTGAATAAAGATATTTTTGTAAAAAATTTTGACTAAAATTTTTTTTTGTGAAAATTCTTTACGGGATCTAAATTTCGTCAAAATATTTCCCTCAACATATTTCACAAAAACACATATTCATCGAAATTTTTCACAAAATATATTTTCATCAAAATTTTCAATGAAACACATTTTCATCGAAAATTTTTGACAGAAAAAATTTAATCAAAATTCTTTACAGAATTTAAATTCTTTCGAATGTTTTCGACGGAAATATTTTCGTTAAACTTTTTGACAAAAAAATTTCTGTCAAAATTTTTAACGAAACACATTTTAACGAAAATTTTCTACGAAAAATATTTTCGTCCACTTTTTCGATTCAAAAACATTCCCATCAAAATTTTCAACCGAACACATTTCTGTAAAAAATATTTGACAGAAAAAATATTTTGTCAAAAATTTTAACGAAACACATTTCCATTGAAAAATTTTTCGTAAAAAGTTTTGACGGAAAATATTTCTGTCAAAAAATTTGACGAACAAAAATTCGTGAAAATTCTTCACAGAATTCAAATTCCGTCAAAAGTTTTCGACGAAAATATTTTTGTTATACTTTTTGACGAAAAAATTTTTGTCAAAATTTTCGACAAAACACATTTCCATCGGATTTTTACTAAGAAAAATATTTGTAGCAAAATTTTCGATAAAAAAACATTTGTATCAAAATCTTCAACGGAACACATTTTCGTCAAAAAACTTTGACAAAAACAATATTCCGTCGGAATTCTTTACAGAATCTAAATTCTGTCGAAATTATCACAGAAACATTTCCCTCAAAAATTTTGAACAAATATTTTCATTGAAATTTTCATTGAGACACTTTTTAATCGAAGATTTTGGATGAAAAAGTTTTTGTCAAAATTTTTGAATGAATTCTTTTTTCCATCAAAACTTTTGATGGAATTTTTTTTTTGTCTAAAATATTTAATAAATCATTTTTGTCAAAACTTTTGACGAAAACTAAATTTCGTGGAAAATTTTGACTGAAATTTTATTTTTGTAAAATATTTCATCGGATAAAAATTCCATCGCCTTCGATGAAAAGTGTTCCGACGAAAAAATATTTTTTTGACAGAATTTTTGTCATTTTCAACGTAGAATTTTTATTAAAAATATGATCTTTTTTAGTAGTGTGAAACATACATAAATAATTTTGTTTAGCAATTTTAAATTTAATTCATTTGTAAAATATTATAATTATATTAATTTTAGAAAAAAGATAAAATTGTAAAAATTTCTCATTGATCCTCCATTTTCCCCTCTTACCATTTTTTAACTCCCAAATAAGGGGAGGGAATACCCTCCAATTTCCTTCCTTCGCTTCCCCTCCCTTCCCTTTGGATCCCCTTCCTTCCCCTCCCCTCCAAACTCCCAAACAAAGTCGGTAAATAAATCAGACTTTGGCTTATTTATGTTAAACCTTTGTAAAATATTTTGAATTTGGTCAGGTCTATTAGTTTGGTATAACCTAAATTGTAATTCAAGTCTGAAATATATTTAAAAATCAAAAGATTTGGCCTAGATTTATTAACCTACTTAAGAGCTTGTTTAACACCCTTTTTTTTTTAAGATAAAAGTTAAAGCTGAAGTTAAAAAAAAATTAAAAAGTAAAACTGATGATTATATAAAGCTATTATGAGGGTTTTGAAGGAGAAAATATAAAATAATTTATTATTATGGTGGATTCTTAAAGTAAAGAGTAAAATTGATATGATGTGTGTAGATTATTTTTTAAATGCATCGGATTAGGCTAACCAGATTTTCTTCGAGGAGCCACCAGATGGAATCTATCTTCTATTCATGGCTGATCTTGTGTCTGTTGAGAGAGTGCGTAATGTGCTTTTCCCTGGTTAAGATTTTCTTATGCTTAATTTTCTTTTTCTTTTTTGTTTTTGTTGGGTTTAACACCCCTTTGTTTATCAAAAAAAGAGAGTAAAATTGATAAATTTATTAGCGAAACTGAAAATAAATATGAGAACTCTAAAATGTTATTATATTTTTTTTTTTTAAAGTTTCTTTTTGGAGCTTTTACCTACAAATAGTTAACATTAATTCTTCGGATGAGATAAGCTTTTGATTATCCCTATTATGACAAATAAAGAACTATATCCGATCAGTGACTTTATCAACTATGCTTGCATAAAAAAAATCATTATCAAATATCAACACATCGTTCGAACAGATCATGCTTATCAGGTCACCCAAAAAAATACACGTCTAGGACTTGTAATTCGAGATATAATCTGAAAGAACCTATTAATTTGACCATAGATAAAAACGCAGCAAAAAGTGAACTATGGCAATCACATAAATGACAAGTTTTGTGCCCTTTTCACTTGTCCTCGTATACATATACATTCATGAAACCAGTCAAATCTTGTATGGGAAAGACAGTTCTTGACTTCAATTTAACCATTGCAGGCTGCAACATCACATACACGAACAATATTTTCAAGCACCAGCAACTGATAATGGGTCATGTAATGTTCCTTTTAACAAAAAATATTATAATGTGATGAGTATCACTTCTTATCTGTTGTAACGCCCACAACAACATTGCTCACCTGTGACATTTCAAATTCTTATAAGTAAATCTCGCTTAGCACAAAATCACGGAAGAATTAGTGAAATGCAGTAGAAAATATATAAGTTTTTTAATTTAAAAAATTTCCTAACAAAATTAAGAATTTCTTTGAAAACCAAAATTTATATCCAAAGCTAACCAAAAAAGAAAAGAAATAGTAATTACCAATTTCCCACTTGAATCAACAGACATGGGATTTTCTACTACGACAGTTAGGCCCTGAGACTGGGGCATAGAATCAAATGCATATTCATTAGATATCAGAACAGGAAACCATCAATACGTATTATGAATAATCATCAAAAGAAAAAGTGAAAAGCATACTGTTGAAGCAGAAGATACTGTTCCAGAGTTGGTTGTTCCATTAGGTCTCGGTCCAGGAATGGGAAGCCTTCCATTGGTCATCTATAAAAGGCATGAAGGAGAAACAGAAGCAGTGAAAAGGTAGAAAAAATCAGCTAAACAAAAAATACAAAAGATTCAAAAGATTCTAATCATATTTCCAAGATTTCAAGTCATGTAACAAGTAATAGGCACAGAGAAATCTGGAGTTGTGTCTGATTTTGGATCAGATACAAGCCCCTAGGGCATAAAAGTGGGTTGTAGCCCTTTATAGGCTCCGATCTTTTAGGTTGGATCTCGTCCCGGATAATGTTCATGAGAATAACCTACTTGAATGGCCAAGCTTATATATTATGGGCAGTAATAACTAGAAAAATACCAAAAGCCTAAATGTGTTCGAAGTTACGTATATATGAAAGCTTTTCCTATTAAAAGAATACAGATCATACCATTTAAGTACCTACATGAAACATGCCCCAACCTGTACTAAATCTTTTAGTTCTTTCCCATTTATCACATCTTCCTTTTCTATATATCCAGTTTCTACAAGGTGGAGATAATACTAATAACTGCAGAAGCTACCCAACAATTTCAAGTATTTAATCGAATCACTTAAGGTTCATATTTAATAACAGCTTCTAAAAGTTTCAATGTCTTATGTTCGATCTCTACAACATTCTCGAGCGCCAAATTCAGTAAACAGCCCCCTAGCTTATCTTTGGATTGAGAGAAATAAGAGTAAATGGAAGGGGAAAGAAAGTAAAGGTTTCTAACTCTACTCTATTTTATTTTATTTTTTTAAAAAAGGAAAAATACAGACACTTCCTGAACTTTATCTCATTTTGAAGTAGCCATCATGAACTTTTTCTCAATTTGAAAGTTCATGGAAGCTACTTCAAAATGAGGTGTTCTAGGTGCTTTTTTGCAATTTTCCCAGGAAAAAAAAAAAAAAACCAAACAAACAAAAAGATGGAAGTGAAAAGTAAGTTCCTAACTCTCCCAATTCAACCTTGAGTTTGAAAAAAGCTGGTTATTCATCCTTGGCATAACTCATCAGTGAAACGGGAAATCACAATCGATATGATTCCAATGGTACTGAAAGAAACAACTGACTTTGTTATCAATGTGGAGACTCACTCCAAAAGGAAATTTAGAACAGAAAGCAACACTAAACTACCCGGAGGGTTCCCCAGTAGAATCACTCTCCTCACCTGTCACTCAATTCATGAAAAAATCCGTGCCTCTCCCCAGCCCTACAGCCTAACTATTTATCACTAAACTACCTGATGACTAACTACCTAGTAAAAACCAAAAACCACTCCCCATTAAACCCGACTAGCGAGTGTGGGGCGGAGGAAATCCTTGTACGCAGCCTTACCCTTGCATAATTGCAAAGAGGCTGTTTCCTGGATTCGAACCCATGACCTTTCAGTCATGAAGGAACAGTTTTACCACTGCTCCGGTTCGCCCCCTTTACTAACTACCTAGCAATAGCAAATAAACTATCTAATAATAATAACTAAATTACTAATAACAAACTAAATCATTATCTTATCCTAGTATCAAAAAATAACAAACTACTTAGCCCCATCCTGATTATTATCCAACTCCTCTGTAACAGACTCTTCTCCTGACCATTGTTATTAAAATGTAGTGTTGACTCGGTAGAAATGGACATTTTTACTTTTCTAGGTCAAAAAACGTGTTGAAATGGTGGTAGAAACGGAAAATGAGTTGACTTGGTTGAAATGATGAGTCAACTCGGTTGACTCAACGAGTTTACTGTGTCAACTCATTATTTATTTATTTAAAAAAAAAACAGCTTTGAAGAGGGAGAAAATCGCGGTCCGTATTGGTGAAAATGGCGGATGAAAAGCAAGCGGAAGTAAAAAAAAGTAATGGACGATATGGTCAACCTTGAGAGCAAGCAGAAGAATGAAGGAGAAAAGCAAGGCATGAGCTATCAGAGCTTGGAGGGATTTGTCCACTCTTCTCCAACTCAACACTTTCCTCCGAACCAGCATTCTCCCCATAAACTAATAGCAGAGAAAGAGAGAGAAAATGACAAAGGAGAAGCACTAGCTGACACAAACAAAAAAACATGTATCTCTCTTTAGCTCTGTGTGAAGTAGTAAGAGATTAAACGGTAAAGAAACTGAAACTGAAATGGAAAATATCGCAAATGATGATATGAAAATTCCTCGGAGTTTGCAAAGAGAGTGACTTTAAAACAAACTGTTCCTCCCTCATCGTTACCATTGACCTTTTTCTTTTTGCTTTCTCTCTCTCTCCCTTCACTTTCACGCCAAAGCAATGTTTTTATCCTATTATCTTTTATGTTTTGTGAGAGAAAGTATTTTTAATGGACGAAAATACCCGTAATGTTTGGTTATGCAAAGTTGTAGAACCACCAAAAATTAAAAAAGAAAGAAAAGTTGTTCAACCAAGAATCTTATAAAGATATTTATATTTATATATTGCTGATAAAGGTAATGGAAGCAGCCTGAATTAAACATAAGCCTTTTTTTAAAATAAAGTGTTTCGGTCTTTTATTATTTTATTACCTTGGTGTTTTGATTTTAATATGTATTACGATGACTGAGTTTGAACTTAATTTTTATTTATTTTAGTGTTTGGACTTAAATTTGTGATGACTTATGTATTGGCATGTTTTGGTTTTGTATATGTTGGATATATTTATTTTTTTGTACGTAGTAAACTCTTACTTTTCGTTTTACGATTTTACGTTTTTTCTCACCACTATCATTTCTACGTAGACTTTATGTTTTAACAACATTGCTCCTGACTTGTTAGATTTCTCTGCATTGCCGGGACTGATCCCCTGAGTTCTGGTCTTGTGTCTTTGCTGCCTCCTGCTATACACATGCTTCAAGGCCTCATCAGATTCACAATAGGAGACTGATATGAATCATAGTCAACTCATCACTAATTCATCATTGTATGACTCATTGGTAAAAAGTAAGTCACCAGCAAAGTCATCGGATGGCAAGATGAGCTTGGTTCAGCCTGAAACCACTAGGAATGGATCAATTTGGAGGAGAGTCTGGTGGTGTGGTTGTCAGCTGGAAAGCTCACAGGAAAATTTGTCGCATGGCACTGATGGCAGTAGATGGTGGAGAGGAGGCTGCTAGAATGATACCACAATGGTCGGACGGACAGATCTGTGGATTCCATAGAAGATGGTGGCAACAAGAAAAGTCCACCGATTAAGAGAGCAACAACACTGACAATGGTGTGGAGCAGAAGTAGAGGGTGCCAAAAGGAAAACATGACAAGAGAGAACTAATCTGAAGGAAGAAAATAAGTACGCAAATAAAATAGAGGTCCAGATATTAGGGAACTTGGAACGGAATAGTGACAGGATATGTTGAGGAGAATGGTACCTCTCAAATATCATGTTGACATTACATAGATTTAGGTAAGGAAGGAAGAAAAGAGAATAAAGACTGAATAATATCAAATTGATATTAATTTGATACGAAGGATGTGTTACAAAAAAAGTAATAACCCCCATTTATACTAATAGTAGACTTCTAATCATAATTAAATAAGAAAAAACAAAATCATGAAATATAAGGGAATACGGAAAACAATCCTAGGATATCATCTAAGAATCTAAGATATTCTAAACTTGTAAATAATCATGATATTCCGAGATGTCCTCTAAATATTCTAACAATATCAAAACACCAAGTAGAATTATAACTTAAAGAGGTAAATATCAAGATCCACTAAATTGCAAGGTGAAATTTATAAAATAAAATGCAACATTGATAGATTAAAAAGATCAACAGTTTATTGAAAAAATACAAGCACATGAAAACAAACTACGAATTTGTTAGAACCCAATCCTTCGATTTTTCTCATGAGTGATTACCATTTACATTTACTCTCTAATATGCACCCTTAACGTGAAATGATCCAAATCCAAGATATACAATACCTATGCCTTTATGCAGCATACAAAAAATGAGTAACTACTCCCCCTCTTCCCAAACAAACTTCTAAGTGGATATGATTTCTAATTTTTCTATGTTGCCCATTCAGAGGTATTCCTTTCTTCCACAAAGCAGGAATATAATGGAGTGGTTTTTCATTAAATTATGATGTTTTTGAATCTGAGATCGAATATAACCGGAGCATCTTGGTTTGCTTGACAGTTTTAGATAATAGAGAGAATATATCAGTTTTAAAACTTCAACAAACGACCTACAAATCACAATTTTCTGATCTTTAAAAAAGTTCTACAATTTCAAAATAGAACAAACAAGATACAATTTTATTTCCTATTTTTCAAATGCAATCAATCTAAAATTTCTAGCTACAAACTTATCATAAATGGATTCTGATTAACACAAAAGTAGTGTACAAAAGAAAAAAGTGTTAAGAAACCAATCATATATTTGCAACAAGAAAGTGAACATGACTGCAGAAAGCCACCTAAATTTACAGTAAAATGAACCCCAGATCACGTGACACAACTCAATCAAATTTTAATTTATAACTTCTGAAGCATTTGTGAAAATAGAAAGTGAATGTAATAATCAACATCATTCTATTGATGTATACTTACATTGACATTAGTAATATAGTTACAAACTGCACATTTGACTGATGGAGCTCCGTAAGGATACATGAGTGTTGTCCGGCAGTTCACACAATGGATATGGCTGACTTGATTAGATTCTTTTTGACACAGACATTAAGCCCATAAAGAATAAGTCAGTTAACAATTTAAGCAAATAATTGATTAACAAGCATCAATTATTACAGTAAAACAAGGAAATCATCATTTTAAAGACATAAAACGAAGAAAATGGAATCAAATTAAATGACACTTCATAAACACCCAATCCAATGTAGCTTAAGCAGCAGGATTTTATGGATATAATACCCTGATTATAGAGCTATGTGGATTATAATGGCAGCATTCGCTAATACAAACTGTCATCAAGGCTATGATTGAAATAGTGCCGCTTTAGCGCGCTATAGCGCTTTAGTTGCATGTTGCGGCACCCAACCGCTATTTTCGCATCGCGACACGACGGTTTCCGGTAGCGGTCAGTAGCGGCCGGTTGCGGCGGTGGCGGACGGCAGCTCTTGCGGCGCTATCACGCCGCTACAGGCAAAGGAAGAGAAGTTACAAAATAAGTATTTTTTAAGTATTATAATAGGAAAAGGACAGAATAAGTGAGGGGTAAAATAGATATTTTATTTAAAAAGCCAGCGATTTTTTTTGGGTAATGTTATCACCTTCCTTCTTCTTCATTGATTTTGCTGCCAGCTTTTGGGTAATGTGTCCGTTGCAGTGCTTGGTTTGACAAAATTTAATAATGCCACTAAATACATAATTAAAAAAAAGGAAATAATGGGAAGAAGTCAAGAGAAAGGGCTCTAGGTAGGGGTGCTAAACGAACCAGGGGCCTTTGCCTCGGCTCGTGAAGGCCTGAGCTCGTTTAATAAAAGCTCGTGTTGGAACCAGGCTTGGATTTGTATAAAAGCTCGTTTAATAAAAAGGCCTCAGGCTCTAATTCAGAAGCTCGGCCTTGGAGCCTCCCAGGCTAGCCTAGTATATAAATATTTATTTTATATTTTTTATACTACTTGTAATAACTCTCTCTCTCTCATCAATTTATTTCACCCCATTTTATTGGTTTAACAGACTTTTTGAATTATTTTGTTCTATATTATGCTGTTTGGATATATATTGAATTTATGAATATTTATGGAATTACTAATACTGTTCTATATTATCCTTCATCGTCCTTCACACAAACAAACCCACAAAAACTCATTCGTTCCACTGTGCACTGCTCGTTTGTGTCAATTTATTTTTTATTTTTTATTTTTGTTGGCACTTTTTTTTTATAATGGGCAAAGATAATATAGCCTGTTATCTACCTTCTCTCACTTTAATTTTATTTATTTATTGTAGACTTTGTAAATTATTGCTGCAAATTGGAAGCTAAGATTTCTATTTGGAAATTGATTTTTTGTGGAATTCTGTTATCTTATTTTTATTCTTTAACATGCCAACAGGCAGGCTTCACACAGGCTTTTATTTTTTTGTAAATAAATCAGGCCACAGGGCAATATTATATTCGTAACAGGTAACAGGCTAAGGCCAGTCGGACACGTTTAAATACAGGTTTGGCCCGTTAAGACCAAAGCTCAGCTCGGCTCGGCCCGTTAACACCCCTAGCTGTAGGTGATGCTGTAGCTACGATTCAGATTCTTGGGAACTGAGTTGTGATAGCTCCTTCTCCTATTTCAGTGCATCATTACCCCTATTCTCCTCTTTCCTATTTTTATTTATAATCATAATAACAATAATTTCAAGTCCCATTGTTTTTCTATCCACCAATTCACATTTTAATCAAATATATTTATTTTTAATAATCAAGATTTATATTATATACTTTAAATAAATTATAATTTGCATGATCTTATAATGTAATATAAAAATAATTTGTTACCATAATATATATATGTATAATTTAAAAGTTTATATTTTATATTAAAATAGAAAATCACAAAATTATTATTGTTGATTTATTCATTAATATTCAGAATTCCCTCACATAAAATAAATCATATCAAATGATATATGAGATAATTGATCTTTTGTAGTATTATATTTTCCATTCCTCATTTCCTCCTATTTTGGGTGATTTTTTTATCTTATAGAATGTATATAGTATTTATATATGTGGTATAATTTATTATAAGTAAATATGGACTTCACAGTAGCGGCTTTACCGCTACCCGCTATACCGCTATAGCGTTTTGGGGATCGGCCGCTACCCGCTATTTAAAACTATGCATCAAGGATAAAATACAGAATCAAATTAACAGTAATCTGGATTTCAGGGTTATAACCATATCCAAATGAATCTGGATTTTGCTCTTGTTTTGTGGTTTTTCAGGTTGAGACCTACCTCGATATTACTGATTTGTTTGGGTTGTTTTTCTTGATTAATAGCTTGAAAAAAACAAGAGTGATTTACTGGCTTAAACTACCTAGACACTTACACTAAACCTAGACATAATAATACATGTTTCTAACAACTACAATGCATAAAAGTACTTACAATGACTATAATTCATAATATTGGTAATAAAAATTTTCACTTTCGGTCTGCATGCAGAAAGCAAGTCATTTCATTAACCTCAATTTACATAATTTACTTATAGTTGATAGCATCAGCTATGTATCAAAGCCAGCTCAAACTAATTTTGCCTTGCCATCTGAATCTTTTCCTAGTACTGCAGAGCCAGTAGTAGCATTGCAAGTGGCCAAAAGAAGAAACTATCAAAGATTAGGGTTCAGTTGGGAAATATGTAACTTTAACCAGAATAATAATAACGATAATAATAATAATAATATAAAATATTATTATTATTAATTATTATTACTATTATTATTATTATTATTCTTGCAGGTTAGGTTCTAAGAACTAATGAGGGGGTTTAACTGAGAATATTGACACTAACAAGGGTTCAAATCTGGTATTAGGTGCTTCCTAGGGCAGTTGACCATAATTATTTATTTAATAATAACATATGTGGCTGTGGCAGTATATTAATGATTTTTGTGATTTAACGTAAAGAATTATGACCAGAACTATGCTCTGCCTTGGGAATAATCAGAACAAAGTTATAGATTTAAAATGGTTGGGAATTTAACAGAAAGCTATGGAAGATCACAAGGTTTGCATTTAATTTTGTTCATTTGCTGTTACCTAGATATCAGATTTGATGGATGTTTATTGTATTTACTTTTGTAGTTGTTAAAGATATAAAAACCATTCATGAGCCTTAACAAAAACAACTTAAGCTTTAAGGGAAGTTAGACGTTAATAAGTTATTAGAGTCTTTATGACCAAGTGATCAATAGTTTAATCCTTGTCACTCCTTTTTTCTAAATAAAACTGAATTTCAGCACAAGGTAGAGAGTGAGCCTATGTATTATCCATGCTTCAAGCCCAAATGGTTTTAGCACAAAGGAGTGTGTTGGAGATATAAAAACCATTCATGATCCTTAACCAAACAATTTAAGCCATTAGCAGTTTTGGTCATTGCCAGCAGTCTACAAATACTTGTTTGAATATGATGTACAAACAGCTGGTTGCATTTTTGAGCATCACAGACACGTCAATATATGGCTTGGAATGTACACAGGAAGGGTAAAGATAAAGAGGACAAGAGGAAAGGAGAAAAGGATCCCCTTGCCGCCTCCCCTACTGAACCCCAATCCAGGATTTGGGATCCCCTTCAATGAATTAAGCATATTCAATAATCAAACATACTAACAAAAAATTACTATAGTTGCAAATAAGAAATGTAAATAGTTATCTAGCAAAACAACATGTTGTACAACCAAATTCATTTTGAACTAATAAGCTGCACATATCTGGGGACAGAGAAATAAAGTGTACCTGGTACAAGGTTTACAGTGTGACAGCAGGAACATCTCACACTTGTAGCTCCACGTGTGTACATTAGCAATATCCTACAGCCTCCACAATAAAGTTGTGACATTTCCATTCCTGCAGTGGCATTAGGAAATTAATAGTTCTTAGATGTAAGCATCCAGTTGAAGTCCTACAACATGTGAATATTTAATCCAGCTGCATAGTTTCTTTCTAGTCTATGCTCTGACGAGAAGTTTATTCTAGGAGAACAAGGAATAAGAAGAGAGAGAGCATGGGGGAATGGTGACTATTCAGGTTGGGCTAAGGAGAGGAAAGAGAGGATCATTGTTTCTCAGGGGTTATTTCTATCATTTGTGTATTTCTTTTCTTTTCTACAACTTTCTGTTAGTGTGTATAGAGGGCTTAAGCTGAAATCAACGAGCTAGCCTCCATTCTCTGTACACATTATCAGAAAGCAGAATAAAAGAAAAGAAACACAGAAATGATAGAGATACATCCCTTTTATAGGACTACATTAGAACTTTACTGACAAGCAAACAATATTTTAGAACATTATCAACCCGTGTAGTATCCTAATAATACTTTAATTGTAGATTAAAATTAAAATGGTGTAAGATGCCCCCTGAGCTTATGATAACAATTGAATTGAATTATTTTATAGAACTCAAGTCCAATTCAGCATAAAACAAAGGTATTATTGAGTTAATTTTTCCCTTGGAATAAAACCGGGAATTTTTTTTCCAATATGAATAGTTTAAGGAAAAGTAACTCTTTTTTTCTCTCATCATAGAAGAACCAACATACATTGGTTAATGTGAAAGAACCTAAATGCAAGTCAATAAGTCATATATTTCTGTTTCCATATTAACTTCCACAATGCATATCCAGTTAGTAACCAATATTTCCATGCCTAAGTTGGTTTAAATTACTGTGAAAACTAGAAAATAACTACTTAATCCAAGTGAACAAACAAATGAAATTCAACACACTAAGCACGGAGCAAGAAAGTAGCTTTACTCTTGATAACAGAAACAGCAAAGGGGCATACCAGGAGGAGGAACAGAGGTAATCGTGTTGCACAATGCACAGCAAACATTGGTAGCCCCTCTAGGGTAAACCAAGATGCTCCTACACCCATTACACACAATTTGGCTCCGCATAGCTGCAAAGTTACACCATGAGACTCAACCAAAATTAACGACAACAGCCATCTATGTGCCATAAAACCTAATCTTATACAAGTTTCATTTGTAACGCACAGAATTGAAGTATGGAACAAAAACGAAATTTTAAAAGTAATAATAATAATAAGTAATAGAAAAGAAGAGAAAATTTTAATGGTGTTTAACGTGCAAGACATTAGGCACAAATAACCAAGAATTCATAAGAGTGAGAATCTGAAGGGTGTGAGAATACCTGCCGTGCAATAAAATCGATTCAGAAAACGAACAAGAAGGTTGAGTGGAGAAAACGAAAGGATTTGAGGTGTTTTCGATTGTTCGTTACGATGAGAAATTGGGACGTCGATTTCTGCTACCAATTTTTATTTGGTGTTCAAATTCAAGTTTTGCAGCAACAGCATCAACTTGTTCAACTTTGTTCCATACGCGTATTACGAAGCTTCTTCCCCATTTTCAACTTTTTATGCATTCTAATTAATTAACCTAATTATTTAATTTGATTAATATTTCTTTTACGAAAAAATGTTTATATTTTTTAAACCATATAATTTATTAATTTAAATTTAATTAATTAATAATTCACGATAAATTATAATTAATTCACAAAAATCAGTGATTAGAATCTTAAATGATATAACATTATATGCTTAGAAAGGACCAGCATTTTGCCACTTCTTTTATCTTATGCACAAATAAAAGTAGGAAGATCATTTGACCACGTGAAAAGAATATAGAAAAAAATATATATATAACACCACCTGCGACAGTGCAGACTAATTTTTAAAATTAAATAAATAAATAGTTGTAGCTAGACCATAACAACTAAGAGGGATAAATTTAGTATTTGATCCCAGCTAAATTTTTTGACACTGGTTTAGTAACTTTGCTAGCTCCGCCACTCGGCTATATACATTTTTATGTGTATAAAAGATAAAACTATTTCCTAGAGCATAAGAAACACAGTTCTTTATTTAATTTTACTATTTAATTATGAAAAATGCTAGATTTTTTAATTTATATTTTTCATATAATTTATCGAACAAGAATAGAAAGGGGAAATGCATGCAATTGTATAACATCCTGTGTGCACCCGATGTATTAAATATATAATTGGTAATAGCGCAGCTCAATAAATGCGAAAGCTAAATTTTTCCAATTATGAAACTTATCTTATTAATTGAGTGGATTTACTTATTCTTTTTCAAAATATCGTATGTAAATTGCAATAAATAACTACATTGAATGACCTCATAGCATAAATAAGTATCAAGTCATGGAATTACAACACGTAGACCAGACAATATTCTGATACAAAAGTACAACTCAAGTCTAAAATAAACATTGCTTATATTAATGTGGCATAACAACTCCCATGCTCACCAAATAAAACACTTATCTCAATCAAGTCTCAAGTAATATAGTCATATCATATCATAATAACAAAGCATAATCATATCCAGATATGTGAAATAAGTAGCATGCATAATATCAGCTCAACTCTGACCTCCTCCCACCAGAAGTTTCACCCTCAGAGGTACCTGTACCTGAAAATGAGCCCCACACAGAGTGAGATTTCTAATAAGAAATTTCAGTAAGACAAAGGGTCCTCAAGGACTCTTCCGCCCCGAGCTCACTTATAAGTATATAATAAGTTTAGAAACACTAAATACAATGCATGTTCATATTAGGGCAATACAATTATGACAATATATATATCCAAAAACCCAGAAAGTCATGTGCCACAGTTCATAACTCATGTGATGTATGCAAGTGCGGTTCAATTGGCCAAAGAACAGGATAGACATTACGCACGTCTCCCACCTACCAAAACATGAGGTTGCTGTCCCATATCTTACTGCAATTTGTAATCAATTAAATTTTTCACACAAATACGCAAGTGCACGTGTCACAAGTAACAAAGGGATGTGTGAGTCCAAGTATAGTTCCCCCGGAGATAAGTATGAAGTATTGATTATTTAAGTAAAGAAAATAGGTAAAATGATTGATTGTGATGATTGGAATTGTAAAATAAAAGACAATTAAAAATAAGAAAACAGTGAACTAAATTAAAAGGTATTAAGATGATGGATGAAATATAGGTCAAGTACAATTTCCCTGATACAGCAATACTGAAACGATGCTTTAACAATGCTATATCAATGCTTAATTAGTAACCGAACACTAAGGTATGCTGGGACTTTTGACCAAACTAACATATATACCCAATAATTAATTCCCACATCTCTATGGCCAAACTAATCACTGAATTGTTCAAGTTCAAGTTCAAGGCTATGTGGTGTAAATGATCTCTCTACCCACAACTTAATCAAGTTAATTTTAACCTAATTAATCCACACAATTCAACAAGGGCCTGAATTCGGAAACCTCTCGGCCCCAACCTCCTCTATATCACATATGTATCTCTCGACATGCACACATTAATAAGATTAAGGAAACTTGTTGAAAAACTAATTAAACATTAATAAAAACAAAATTAGGCATACATCTCAATGTTACAGCATAGGTACTTTATCACCTAACCTATAGAGCAATTTAGCTCATGATGGAATTAAATAAAACAAAGAAAAGGAAGAAAGAATTCAATGGCAAAACAGAAAAGAAGATGAAAACAAATGTTGTAGGAAACCATCGTCACTGCTTTGCTCCAGCATTGCTCTTTCTTCTAACTTCTCGAACCTTGAACCTCTCTGAACCCTCCTCCAAATCGTCGTGTGTTAATCTGTGAGGGACTCCTCTTTATATAGGAAAGAGGTTGGGTAATTAGGTCTTTAGTTTAGGAATGCAGTTCCTTAAATCGTGTTGCTGCAGCCTTATCTTATCCCTAAATTCTTGGGCTGTTGGCACTTGATTGGATAAGATCTTGATCTTGATTTTCTTGTGCCAATGTTGTTGTTGATCGAATAAAGGTTTGTTATCCTTGATCTTTGGGATTTTGGGATAAGAATACATCTTTGAAACCGTCCTTGATCCTTGCTTGCTGGTGTATTATCCATTTGTTGGGAATTAACTAACTTTTGAATTTTAAAAGTTCGGTTGTTCCTTTGTCCACGCTGTCATGCTGTAGCGCTTGCTATATCATTACTTCGTCAGCTTCTCTGCTACAGCATTCCTACGTCAATTTTTCCTACAAAGATAAACACTCAACAAGTCATCTTTTCTTACACAAAATCAAGGAATGTTGTCTCATTTTCCATACTTAGTTATCTCAAAGCAATTAATCATGAATATACAATATTTAGCTCAATTTTCATGTAAACAAGACAACTTATATGGAATTTATGCAGCAAATTCATCATAAAAATAACAAATTAACTCTCATTTGTGAGAGTTATCACACTCCAAACTCAAAACGTTGCTTGTCCTCGAGTAACAAAGAAGAAAATGATTAATTGTCCTGCATAAATTCAGCAGCATAATTGCAGCAATGACTATTACTGAAATGAGCAGTTCTGATGTAGCATTCCAACAGCAATGTACACGTGAGAGTTGTCTTTCAACCTTGGCTTACACTTCAACTTTGGGACCCTTGTCAGCTTAACTTCTCTTGGCTTCTTGCTTCTGGAGTATTGAGTGTGTGTGTGTGTGTGTGTGAAGAACTTTCTTGTTGGCTTGATCCACTTGAGAGTATTGAGTGCTTTATCCATACTTTGCCAAACTTGAATCGAAACCTATGTGTAGAGAATTGAAGGAACGAGTGTCCATCTTGCTTGCTTTTCTTTTGACTTGGCTCCCTCTTTTATTTTTTGTGAGCTTTGCTGATGTGCATTGGCACTTATTTAATTTTTTTGTCTTTTGACTTTGATTTTTCTTTTTGTGAAGGGCTTTCTTTTTCACTTGTGCTTTTGCACTTGATTTAGCTCGGCTTCTTTCACCCTTATAGCCTTCAAGACTTACTCATTTGATAAGATTCAAGTCCATCAAACCTTGAATTCTAAGTCCTCATCCGCAATCAACTCTTTCGGCTTCTCTTGCTTTCAAGTTCATCCTTGTGCTTGCATGTTCAATCACTCCAATTGCTTTCTGCCTTGATTATTTCAGCCTCCAATTCATACCTCAATTGCTTTGTAAATTCAAGTTGGAGAACACTTAATCCCACTCAACGTAACTACTGCTATCTTGCTACAACAAAAAGGATCATAACAACATAGCTAAGGATGCAATCTGTTTACCTTATTGATGCAGCATTATTTTCCAACTTCTTGTTACTCTTTATTGAGGCTTTTTCTCCAACTCTTTTTATTATTTATGCTGGAACATCTAACCTAACTTCTTTATTCAAACTAAACTGAAAATTAATTTACCGATTTAAAATCTAACTAACTAGCAAGCATGTTCCTCTTTTTTCATTAATTTTCCTAAGTAATGTAGAGGGTTACATATAGCAAAAAGAAAATAAAAGAGCAATACAACCTAGATAATTTGCTTCTTCTAAATCAAAACTATTACAAGTTATGATCTAGTCTTCATCTTGCTCTTCTTGGTCTGAGGGGTTGTCTTCCATGTTTTCATCTTTTTGTTCAACCTCCTCTTCCATTTCTTCTTCTTTTTCTTCTTCATCATCACTCCCTTGCTGCATCAGAGGCTTGAGGTGCAAAATTACGGAATCCCAACTGACCCAAAATAAATTCATCCATTTCTTTTAACTTGTTCATCACAAGTTCTCTTGTCTTCAGTTGGTCTTTCTCTATCTTTTCTAGCCTCTTATCAATTTTCTCCCAAATTCCAACAGCTTCAGCAGGTGGTGCTGTGTTAGGACAAAATGGCTCAAACTACGAATTTCCAAGGATATTAGGATATTCCTCGGGAACATATCTGGATATCCATATCCCGATATCACAGGGTCAATATCCGGATATCACAGACCCAATATCCGGATATTTCGCGACAGAATGCATTTTTTCATTTCGCGAAGACATCCTTCCAAGACTCCATTTTTCATGTTACCAAACGTTCAAACATGCATATTTAACCACAAGCTAGAGTCCATGTTGGTTAATTAATCACCTCATTTAACATGTCAAGACTTAATCTTTTACATGAAACTCAAGAACAAAGGTTGAAGAACATACCCAAAGGCTCAAAATAGAAAAAAGGAGGTGCCTTCATGCTCTCTACACCACTCTACAACTCTGTCACCACAAGACCACGAAAATGGTTAACAAGCTTAGTCTTTTCCTCCATAAAATAGCTTCTTGAAGTATCAAATGCCAAAGAAATGGCTTCCACTCCACTAACCAAGGAAGTCAACCCCCAAAACTCTTAAAGCAGAGGCTATAGCCCACAAAGATTATGGCTTTCTCCCTCACAAGGCTCCCTCTCAAGTGTTTACAAGGTGGAAGAGGAAGGATCAAGAGTAGAAATGAGGTCTTGGGTGATTTTCATGCAAAGGAGACTATGGAAGTTAAAAGAGGGCATATGATTTAGCCATGAACAATGGAGAGCACCTATGTAACTTGTAAAATTCTGATATAGGGTTATGTGCATTTCCTATTTATAAGTACACTTAATAAATCCATTGGTATTAGTTCTAATAGCTCCGCTAATCATTTTCTATCAAACTTAATATTCTTAACCTAGTCATTTTTTTTAGGAATTATCATATTTTTATTATAATTTTTCGGGATACTTCATCGGTATGCATTTCTATTGCGAAGCAGAACCGGTATCTGCACTTTTCATCCGAAAAGCGACTTTAAGCATTATTCGACTCTCTAAATAATTATTTTATCATAATTATGCATAATATTGATCCAATCCATGCTCCAGCGTCGATAATGTTATTTTATTACTTATTTAGCGGTGCATGTTCTTACAAATTGCATCCACTGTTGTGAAACTCGGTCTGACCCGGCCGGGTCAACCTGGAACTCAAGGAACCAGTCATCGGACTGGTTCAGATCAAGTATTGGACTGGTCATGCATCAAATCCGGTCAAACCCAGACAAAACAGTGACCCGGTCGGGTCATGCATTTTATAAAAAAAAAAATTGTTTCATCTTGTGAGAAAAAAAGTAGAACTCTTTTTAATCTTTTTTTTTTGTAATTTAATTTTCTAGTATACTATTCTACAATGAACTCAAATTTCAGCTTCAAATACTTAAGCAATTTGTGGAACAATAAATTAAGAGAATGTGACATTTGTCATTTCAATGTAGATAGATGAATTTGAAAATATGAGTTCAATGTCATTAAGAGATATATTTACGTGGATTCTGAGTTGCAATTTAAATTGACATAGTAATAGTATGCATTTTCATTTATTTGTGCTTCATGAACTTGTAAAAGTGTGATGGGTAGTTTTTGAACTTATTTAGTGACCTTGTTTAACTCATTTTAGATATAGAGAATATAATTAAATTTATATATTCATATTTATATATTTCTGGGTCAACCGGTTCGACAGTGACCCGGTACCCCGACCGAGTCGTTACCCGGGTCGGGTTTAATTTGCATCCCAATAAGGATAAGTGTTTTAATTTCAAATCCTTTTTTTTTCACCTATTAATTATACTATTAGCTGAAGAACAAGCATGAATCTCAAGCCAATCAAACAAGGCTTAACTTATTTATTCGAGTTTTCGTTTATTATAATTGCTTGAATCATTTTTAATCCTTGTTTTTGGGTTATTAGAAGATTTAAATCCTTGCTTAGGTCGGTAATTTACCCTAACTTTTTTTTATAGAAGTTTACCTTAATCTTGAAATAAGGAAATTTGCGTATAAATAATGTTAGTAACATTCTTTGACACACTTTTTTAATATACTCATTTTAATGATATTCATATGAAATTTTCTATAGTGTGTTAGAAAAGATTAAGTCAAATAACATTTTTTTCTAAGTAAATAACGTGTTTTTAATATTTGGTTTGCATGTTGAGTTAATCTTTTCTCCTTTTTTTTTAGGGAAAAATGTAAATTTATATTAACCCAAACGATTAATAAAGGAAACAGGGCATACCCCGCAACAAAAATCAACAAAAAACATATGTGTTAGGTGCAAGAGCCTAAAACAGATCCACCAAGCGCATGTGCCTAAAATAGATGTATCAAGTGTTAGTGTCTATAGACAAGAAATTTAATCTTGTCAATTACATTATTTACAAAAATAAGGGAATTCTCAAAAAATAGCAAATTCCTAGCCATCCATATGCAGTAGACAGGGGTGGCTAATGCCAAGCAACACATTTTTTCCCAAAAGACCAGAGATTGCCCATCCACGAATGAGGCTATTAATGGTACCTTGCAACAAAATTGTGTTCCTTTTGAATTGAAACCAGTCACGATGTTACCCCATATGCGAAGAGTAATGTTGCAAGAGAAAAAAAGATGGCCAGTGCTCTCTGCCTCTGTATAGCAAATATGACAGAGGGAACCTTTGTTTAGAAACTCGGCCTTATCATTGTAGCAAGCCATAAGATTAGGGCCGACAATACGGGCTGGCCCACCCAAAATGGGTTCGACTTAGCAACCCGTCCCGTTTTATGAATGGGCTGGCGGGTTGCGGGCCAACTCGCCTAAAATAAAAAACTCCTAAAATAAATAAAAAAACATAAAATTCTGCATAAAAAAACACACAAAAATTTGCATAAAAACACATAAAATTTAGGAATCAAAGCACCGTACAAATTCTGCTTAAAACTGATTCTACAAGCCAACCCAAAAACTAAAATAAAAATATTAATGCATGAAACCAATTATCAAGTTTAACTACAATACACACAAATATCCATTCAAATTGAAGAAAAAAATCACAAATTCAAAATGCTTGCTTCATTCATTGCTTTGAAGAAGCTCCAACAAAACATGAACTGCCATCTTCATCAATCTTCATATCAGAGGCACCTTCATCTATATAAATAATAATTGAAAAAAGAAAATAATTAATTTTACAAACAAGTATGGTTCAATATAAAATGAATTCAAATTAAATACCAGTGCAGGAAAAAATATTCTGCCAATTACGGGTACAAAGCAAAGCTTCAACACATTCAAGTAAGAGACTACTTCTGTATTTATTAAGGATTCGTGACCCAATGTTGAATGCAGATTCAGATGCAACAGTGGTAATAGGAATGCTTAATAAGTCACGAGCCATTAGTGATAGATTTGGAAGACGTTTAGCTTTCCCCTTCCACTATTGTAATATATCAAAGGGCTAGGATATTGTAACAACCAAATAAAGTTACAACCATGTTACTACCAACTAATCTTACTGTTAAATTGGTTTTCTTATCCGATGGTCCAAATTTAATGTTTATATAACCCTAATTCTTCCCTTTTCTCTCTCCCATTCTCTCTCACACTATACGATCACCGTCGCCCAGCCGTTGCCCATCACCTTGCAGTGCTCTTATCTTCAATCATAGACATATGATCAAACTTAAATAACATGTTCAAGAGCAGTTCTGACACCATACTATTATAACATGAATCGAGACAGAGAATAGAAAATTAGAAAATCTTTTTCTTTTTTTGTTCTTTTTTCAAAATCCTGCTGCAAACTTTGGAACTGCATTCAAATGCACGCGCTTATGAAGATTAATATTAATTTCTAGAACCAACCCAGATCACATAAAGTTGTTAACTTTGTCTTATTCTAAAGGAATCCAGATAATTATTGTGCTTGCAATCTGTTTCTGAAGAAACCGAACCTGAAGAGCTTCGAGCAATTCAGAAACAAGGTGAAAACTAGGAAAACTAGGAAAACTAGGACAGCTCAGACAGGGATTAACGGCGACGGTGAGGCGGTGGAAGAGTGCGGCAGCTGCGGTGGAAGAGTGCGGCAGCTGCGGCGGCGTAAGAGTGCGGCGGCTGAGCAGTGATGGGCAGTGGCTCGGCGACTGTGATGGGCAGATCCTATAGTGAGAGAGAGAAGAGGAGAGAGAAAATGGGAGAAATAGGAGTATATAAACATTAAATCTGAACCGTCGGATAAGAAAACCAATTTAATGGTAAGATTAGTTGGTAGTAACATGGTTGTAGCTTTATTTGGTTGTTACAATATCCTAGCCCTATTTCAAATGTATCATCATCAAACTCCAAATTCTCCTCTCCCAGATAAACATCAAGTTGAGATTTTCCAATCTTTGCTGCATTGTGGGGCTGATTGTGCTTTTTCAATTCCTACCATATTTGACAAGTTAAACACATAAAAATATAAGTCTTAAAAAAATACAATGTCAAGTAAATAAATTAAAATTTAAAAGTAAAATAAACTTACTTTGAGCATGATTTCTGAAAAACCCTTCTTCTCTTTTGATATTGACCCAGTTGAAGATGCACTTGTAATATCACTGAGACTTTGACTTTGAGCATTTGAAGAGGCAGGAATGTTGTATGCATACTTGTCAAAGAGATCGTATGCATTTTTCTTTATTTCTTCTACTTTTGCTTCACCTGTCAATGGATTAACTTTGGAATAACAATAAGACAAAGCAGAAGTCTTCATCCGTGGGTCAAGAAGCGCTCCTAGTGCAAGCACAACACTATTTCCTCCCAATATTTGTCAAGTTTATCCACCATCCTTTCAGCCATGCTCTTTAAAATGACATCATAATCAAGTAATGTGTTTTGGAGACTACATTGAATTTGCCAAACTTGTAAAAAGTATAAGTTGGCAGTAGGATAGGATGTGCCAGAAATCAACTGAGTAATATCATAAAATGGCTTCAAGAACCCCTTAAGTTTTTCTCCTCTATCCCCTTCATCAAGTGAAGGACAATATTTATAATTTCTATCATTGAATTCAAGAATAGAAAACACATGTTGGTATATGAGAGCACTGTCAAGCATCAGATAAGTAGAATTCCATCTAGTAGGGACATCTAGACATAAGCCTTTTGAAGTGTTAATTCCTCCCACTTGATCAATGTTTTCTTTAAATGCTTTCATTCTGCTTTCCGAGCCCCTTACATATTTGACACTTTCTCTAATTTTGCTCAAGGCATCACTAGAAACTTTCAACCCTTCTTGAACAATAAAATTCAAATTGTGAGTAGAACAACGAACATGAAAAAATTGTCCATCACATAACAACAATTTCTGCAAACCAAGCTGACTTTTCAAGTTTCTTGCCATATTGTCATTCGCAGATGCATTATCCAAAGTAATTGAAAACAACTTCTTCTCTATTCCCCAATCATTCAATAAATCAAATATTTTTTGACATAATTCAAAACCAGTGTGAGGAGGAGGCATATGACAAAAGTTAATAATCTTGCTATTTAACTTCCAATTCCTATCAACAAAATGAGCTGTTAAACATATGTAACCCTCTGTATTACAAGTTGTCCACAAATCAGAAGTTAAGCAAATCCTAGTTGGAATGCTAGCCATTATATCTTTAAGGTTCTCCTTCTCTCTCATGTAAATCTTTAAGACATCGCTCTTAGCAGTAAGGGCCGACCCAGTTCAAATACCCACTTCGTGAGTGTCTGGGAAAAGGAATACTCTAAGCAGCCTTTCCCCTGCTTTTTGCAGAGAGGCTGATTCGAACCCGCGACCTGACACACCACGGCAAGCAAGCTTACCCTGAGCCAAGCCGGCTCTTAGCAGTATTTCTTGAAATTGGAATTGCATCAGGATTTAAGTAACTTATCCAACTCCTAATCCTTTCATACTCAACGAAATTGAAAGGCAAATCATGCTCAATAATTGCAAGAGCACACATCTCACGTGATACCATTTGATCTATTTTCTAACTTTTCAATTTACCTTGCATATCTATCATCATTTGACCCATATCTTAAAATTTAATATTCTTGCACTTTAGAATGTGACGTTTCAGATGCGACGTTCCATAATTTTTTCCACTAACTTTGTATTCTTGATTACATCCATTACATGTTGCCCTCCCAATTCCATCATCTGCTACTCCTCTCTTGGTAAAAAAACTTCCAACAATCTGAAGTTTCTGCTTTTGCCTTCTTTTTTGTGGGTTCAACAACAGATTGAGTTTCTTCATTCTTACAACTTTCCACATCAATAGGTTCATTATCCTCCATTTATAATCAACTATAAAGAACAGCAAAATAGAAAAATAGAAAAATAACAAATAATTTAGAAAACAACAGCTCAACCCACCAAATTAAACTTAACAAATTCTGTACCAAAAAAAAAAAAAAAAAAAAAACTTAACAAATTAATCATCATATTCTGTACTCAAGTCTACATCTATAGATGACTGAATAAACATAATGAGGCACTATGTATTGGAGTATTGTCACTAGCTAAATGTATTTAGTTTTTGTGAAAAACAGGGTAAATGCAAGTTTTTAAAATTATAAAAAATATAAAAAACTAACTCTTATGCAAAAAACTAACTCTTATGCAAAAAACTAGCTGGTAGGGGGCCATAGAAGCTCAAATCTACGATCTTATTCAGCAGGCACAAACGGAAAATTAAAGAAGGAAAAAACGATAAAAGGAGAAACATAGTTAAGGTATATTTGCATTACTCTGTAGACATAATCATCAATCCTCGCTGCTCTTAATTATTTATTCTCGTAGGAAAAATTAAACTTTTCCAAAATGTCTCGTAAACAGAACTTGAAAAGTTTTTTTTGTAATTATTAATAATTGAACCTGAAGATTTGAACTTATGCATAGTGCAAAATTATTCAAATCCTTGGATAATTGAAGCTATGCTGTAGTGGAATAGTAAATGGCATACGAAAAATTGAAAACGCACTAGAAAATCAAAGAGCGGAGTTCATAGAGAACGACTTGGGAAACTTGTTTGCTTTTAGAAGGATGAACGTATACAAGGTTCCAGCGTCCTTGCACTTGAAAACCACGTTTGGAGGAAACGAGTCAAACGCTTGATTCTGAGAAAAAAATATACAAAACTGATTCTAAGAAAATGAGAAATATGGAGGAAACTCACCAGTTATCAGCAGGTTTGGAGTTGGTTGGTGGTGGCCGAATCTCGTGGATGAATAGTATCGGCGGTGTAAGAAGAATCAGAGGAACCAGCGACAACTCTACCGTTTACGATTAAGGCAAATGATTCTTAATTTCTTATTTCTTCTATGGGTTTTATAATTATTATAGAAGGAGAATTGAAATCGTATGTTGTGGAGATAAAAAACATGTGGAACTGTGTTAGAAAAAATTATATGTAGGACCCATATCAGCATGGAAATCAAAGAGTGTGTAGGAAAATTTAAATTCTCGTGTTGAATGAGAATTATACAACCTTCTTTTATTTTGTATTTCAATTTTAATAGTTTTTTTTTTACTTTCAGTATTAAAGTATTAATGTGTTAAAAAAATTAAAATTTCAAAATTAAAAATTGTAATCCGCGCCAACTCAGCCCGTTATCAACTCATTTTAATCCGTCTACAAACGGGACGTGTTACATTGGGTTAACGGATTGAAACTCATAACTCAGCCTGTCAATTTGGCCGAGTTAAATGGGTTGACCCGACGGGCTAGGCCCATAATAACCCTATATAAGATGAATGAAACTTTGGGGGAAAGAGCTTCATTCCACACAATAAGTAACCAGTGTATTTCTAGTGCAGATGTAATCATAGGCATTGCCAGCAAGGAGGTGGTTGTTGTGGACCTAAGAAAAAAATTTTGTTTTGCATCTTTCACATTTCCTTCTCTGTTAGTTATCAAATCACGACTGGATGCAATATTTTTTAGGAGAACCGAGTCTGAACCACTGTTGTGGAAGTCTCAAACAGAGCCACCTTTGAAATAATAGCTGTGTAACCAATGAACCCACAAGGAATCCTTCTTTGAATAGAGGTCCCAAACTACGCAAGAAAGAAGAGCTTGATTCCAAGATTTGAGACAAAAAAGGCCCACACCTCCCTCTTTTTTAGGGGAACAAACTGCAATCCAAGAAACTAAAGACTTCTTTTTGCCCAAGTCAAATTTACCCCATAAGAAATTTCTACAATAGGCATTGATACGGTCAACGACTGAACTTGGTAGAGGAAAAACTCCCATCCAAAAGTTGACGGTACCCTAGATAACGACTCGAATAAGCTCCAATATGCCTGCATAAGAGATTGTTTTTCGTCTCTAGCCCTAAACAAGCCCAGAAATTTGGGAAAGAAGAGAAGCATAGTGGCAAACATTCAACCTAGACGACATAAAGGGGAACGCCTAGGTAGCAGAATGGAAAGGATCCGATGCTGAAGTCAGCGAGCTCAATCAAATTTGAGAGGACATTGTTGTCAACACCCGCTGAGTAAATGGCAGATTCTCATTGCTAATGGACAGACCAAAAACATCATAAAAATTCTGAAGCTTCTAAAAGATGGTTGTGACAGATAGTAGATCACCTCTGGAAAATAGCATAAAAGCTAGATGAGATAGGCGCACAACAGCACAAGAGGGATGGAACTTGAAGGTATTGCTGACTTCTAGACTCTTCAAATCTCGAGATAAATATTCCAAGCAGAGAACAAAAAGAAAAGGAGAAAAAGGATCCCTTTTCTCAAACCACGCTGCCCTTTGAAGTGGCATGGATTTAGCCATTCACAACCACACTAAAGGTGATGGAAGTGACACATTCCATGATCCGGGAGCAAAATCGAGAGGAAAAACCCACGGCTTTAAGCATCCACTCAAGAAACTTCCGGTATATAGAACCATAAGCATTGCGAAGATCAACCTTTAACAAGCATCTAGGCGAAGTCCTCTTACGAAAATATTTTCGGGACAAAGTAAATATTATCGATCATGTTTAGGGTTTAGGAGCTACGTGTTATTGCTAGAGCCGTGCTAAATGGAATGGAAAGACTGCTTCACGATAAGCGAAAGGTCTATAGCGGAGCACAAAACTTTTAGAAACATTCCAAATCAAAATACATGTAAACTAGTTTATACTTGATGTCAAGATTTAAGCTTCTCACACGTTGCAGCATATTTCTTCTTTACTTTTATATTGTAACAAAATAAAGATAGATTAAAATATCATATTGCTTATTCTCGTTCACAACAGCTGATTAATTATTCTTCAAGCCACAAGTGTGTGGTTTAACCGTTCAAGAGTTTATTTTTTTTGATAAATGAACCGTTCAAGAGTTAAGTTAGTGCTAAGGGTGGTTTGGATGGGCTTCAAAAGAAAAATTATACATTACTCTTTTTTTTTTATAGATTATACATTACTTTATTTAATATTTTTGTTTAAATATGTATGTTACAGTAATCTACCACGATGGGATGGTTATATTTACAAACTTTTTATTATATCTTTAGTGATATAATATTAGAGAATGTTATATTTACAAACTTTTTGTTAACAAACTCTTACAAACTACACAAAGTATGACCGGTCATACTTCAATCAAGAGTGTATGATCGGTCATACTTAGTGTAATTTATAAAAATATATTATGTCTATTTTCTCTTTATGCTTATTCTATTTATTTTTATGAATTTTAACCAACAGTGGTAGGAGAGAAAAAATGTGAAAACTGGTTGAGATTATAATTTAACGGTGCGTACAGAAATATGTAGAATATACATATAAAGAAAAGATATGCATAATATTTTATCCTATATTTTTATTATCAAACTAATATGTCAAAGATCTAAAACATTAACCCCAAGAGTAGCTCAATTGACAACTGAATTTATAAAAATTTGTTTGAGTCAGGAGTTCAAATAATTTTTGTTTTTTTTATATAAAAATAGAGGGTCTTGCCCAGAAAAACTAAACAGAGAGATGCTGCAAATCTAATGTCACATGCTCCAACAACAACTTAGAGCAAAAAAACATTCCAAAAAGGCAAAATACTAATAGGGGAAGAGGAATATGTCATCAACTCAATTCACCCTTAAGACTGAAATCGATTTTGGCTTATTTATCTCCACACCCATTAAGATCTCTTGGAATAAACTCCAATTGGAGTTCAAATTTTTGGAGTCAGGACGTGCCTCTCTTTTAGGGACAAATTTGGAGACAAAAAGTCAGACGACTAGTATCATGACAAGTTAGAGGACCAATCGAGAGATTTATTATTAGTTTTAACTATCATATTTTTAAGTTCTTATTATTTATATATTAAATATAATTATGTCTTATATATTCTTAATAACTTACTCAAACAATCAGTCTAGTTTAGACTTTAGAATTAGATTTATATGTCTGAATTTATTTGTCACAAACATAAATTTAAGACTTGTATCCTAATTCAAATTCTAATAAAATTAGATTTGAAATCCCTACCAAAAAAAAAAGATTTGAAATTAAAATTTTTGAAGTGTGTAATTTCAATTCTTAAATTATACTACTAATTTAGAGACGTTTTATCTCAATTAGGATCTACGAAAAAGTAGACTTTTATTTTGACATAAATTAATCCAGTTTTTTTTTTTTCTTTCAACTATTTCTAACAACAGACAAACTTATAATTAAAAACAAAATTATATATTAAAAAGCAAATATTTGCTTACCAAAAAATAGAAAAAGAAGCAAATATTTTATACAAACTCAAACTTTATTGTTATTAATTAGTTGAAAACAAAAACTTTACTCCAGTCAACATTAATTCAGTTTATTTAATACACTTTAGACTAAATCATATCCTATACGTGTTGTGTACGATTTTCTCAATAGATAATTATGATCAGAATGCTACTTATTTCCTAATTAATACATTTCAAAACAGAGTCTTCAAGTAGCTAGTTGTTGAAGTTTTTTGACAAAAGTAAATCTGTCCCTTAAAAAATTTAACATGTCTGGTGGTCCTCATTACTTATTTTCTCAATGACTAAAATTTGATGTTCTTATGGGATTAATCTACACTATGATACGAACGTACTTAAAATGACCTAAAAAAATGGAGGATTATGTCACAATTATGAGAAGATGCTATTTCATTTTAAGGTTTGGTAATGAAATAATTTAGAAAAAGGGAAAAAAATGCTTTATTCATAGGTCAATAACTCAGCAGTGATGTAACATAGTAAAAATGAAATGCAAGACTTTTTGTCGAGACAGTTGATCCTATTAATCAAGCCAACTTTCACCAGTGAGTTGAATTTCTTGAACAATTAATAACTTTACTTTCCTTTATATTTTTGAACATTTTTTTTGCAGATTATTATTCATTTTTAAATATAAAAAATATTATAAGTTTATTAAATTAACTTAAATCGACTATATTGGCACATTCTTTCATATTTCTCACCAACCAACAGCAACCTGAAGTTTTCAATTGGTTATACCACCCAAGAAATTAACTGATAGAACCTATACATGGCTTGTTAGACTTAACAAATGATATGGTAGAACAACTTCACTGTCCCTGTCTATAATAACCCTTCCCCTCCCTAAAGCCATGTGCATCATCATCATCATCAGTTTCTCACTCTGGTAAGTGTTTGCACAATAATGGCCTCAGAAAATGGAGATAAAGTAGAGCTTGGTTTCAATATTGTTGTTCCTGAAACAAAGCCAAACAAGGATTGGATCCTTTTGTCCCTTAGGGTGGTAGCATTTTTTGCCACTGCATCTGCAACACTTGTGATGGCACTCAATAAAGAGACCAAAAGCTTAATAGTTGCCACTGTTGGTAGCACCCCAATAACAGCTACTCTTAATGCAAAGTTTAACCAATCTCCAGCTTTTGTGTAAGTTTTCAATTATTAATCTATGATTTTATTTTCCTTTCTTTTTGTGTCTGACGTTTTAGCATTGCAATATTACACGTTTATATTATCGCATAATTGTTGGTGATGCAGGTTCTTTGTCATAGCCAATGGAAATGCAAGTATCCATAACTTAATGATGATAGCAGTGGATATATTAGTCCCCCAATATGATTACAAAGGACTCCGGTTTGCATTGATTGCAATATTAGACATGGTAAGGAATTATATATATATATATATATATATATATATATATATATATATATATATATATATATATATATATATATATATAGGGTTTTATAATTCTCATGTTGAATGAGAGTTGAAATCTCATGTTGGAGAGATAAAAAGTAGGTGAGATCCCATGTGTTACAAAAAATTATATGTGGGACCCATTTCAGCACGAAAATTGAAAAGTGTGTAGGAAAATTATAATTATTATGTCGAATGAGAATTATAAAACCCATATATATATATATATATGAAGAGGGATATTTTAACTACTAAAATTTTCCACTACTACCTTACTACCTATCTAATCACCATTAGATTAATATTTTCTCTCTCTTCAAAAACTTTTTAACATTCTTTCTCTCTGATCCAATGGTGATGTGATGGGTTGTAAGTTAGTAGTAAGAGTTTTTGGTAGTTAGAATATCCTCACTATATATATATATATATATATATATATATATATATATATATATATATATTCAGGATCCTTTGACACCGGTGTCAAACTTTGAAATTTGACACCAAATCTCAACCGTTGATTTTTGCCAATTAACGATTATCATTTATTGGGAATCAAACTCATTAATTAATATTAATTTACAATAAATGATAACCGTTGATTGGCGGAAATTCAATGGTTGAGATTTGATGTCAAATTTTAAAATTTGACACCTCATCTGAGAATCGTTAGATCAAAAAAGATCAATGGTATCACATGCTTACAAATCAGAGTCGTTGATCTTTTTAGATCTAATGGTTCTCAGATGAGGTGTCAAACTTCAAATTTGACACCGGTGTCAAAGGATCGTATCTCTCTATTTATATATATATATATATATATATATATATATATATATATATATATATTGAGCCACTTAAATCTAATGATTTATATAACTAAAAAACTTGAACCGCTAAATATAAATATAAGTGGATAAACGATCAAAATTAAAAGTGTAAATCACATTAGTGTTAAATAATCCCAACTCATATATATATATATATAGGCCTGATCTTCTTACATCAGTGTAAGAATTATATATATTATTTTTATTTAAGTACCATGACCATCAATTCAGCAAAGAGTTTCTTATTTAACTTACTATAATATGTATGAAAACTGATTGATTGTATTTTTGGGGGAAGATGACTATGGCTATGGCATCGGCTGGAGATGGTGCGGCAACATTCATTTCAGAATTGGGAAGGAATGGTAATTCGCATGCAAGGTGGGATAAGATATGTGACAAATTCGAAACCTATTGCAACCGAGGTGGTACTGCCCTCATTACCTCTTTCATTGGCTTCATTCTCCTCTTGATTATTACAGTGATGTCCATAATCAAGTTGCTCAAGCCAAATCGTATTAACCATGCTCCTTGATAGGAATACATCATTATACGAAGAATAGTGTTCTGTTTTTTCTTGGTCATACTATTTTCTATGTTGACTTACCTGTTTGAATGTCAGTGTTTGATATGTAACTAGTTGTACCTCTAACACAATTTAATAAAGATTTGGACTGCATGCAACTTTTTCCTTTCTATCCTTGTTAGTATAAAAAATAAACATATTTTGACAGCTTGTAGTGAGAAAATATTTTGATACTTTCAAGAAATGTATTGATGACTTAAATTAGTGAGAATTTCAAAGATTCAATGATTTTTATAGTCATGAAAATTGATAGTGGATGTTGCGAAATCAGCAAGTATATCGATCGTTCCAAGTAATAAAGTGATAAGAAATATCGTTCCCTCGAGGATTAATGCACAAATTATTATTCTAACTAGTCCCGTTAATTTGGAAAACTCTGTTTAATTGAGAAAGTATTTGCTGACTGTAATTTAAAAGCAGTGATTAACAAAAGCATTCAATACTTTTCAAGAAGGAACGAAAAAAGGAATGAGTAATTAATATAAAGAAATGCAGCCAAGATACACTTGACATCTGATCCTCCTCTATAATTCTAAATTGAATTTTATAACTAATTAACTCATTAGCTCAGACAATTCATTCTTTCCCTATTAAATAGTTGAACTCTAATGTCTTAGTGTATTCAACTCTTTAACCCAATTAGAATCCTAGTGTCCTAGTAATTCTTCTTGAATCAAGCATTAAGCAAATAAATTTAAAAGTCTGCAATCTATGTAAGCCTATGTCTAGATCATGCATAGATTGTTATTCTACCCATGTTAGAATTAAAACCCCAATATTCCTTTTATGAGCTCTAACCCTCGAGATCCTATAATAGAGCGATCAATTCTAAAAAGGGTATGGAAAAATTAGCACAAGTAGAATAAAATTAAATAAATTAAATTAATTATAAAAACAATTTAAAAAACTATAGAGGATTCACATTGGATCCATGATCCCAACTAGAAAGGAAAATTAGCCAGACATATCTGACCTAACAATTCAAAATAATAAAAATTCATAACAATGAAGGAAAAGAAGAAGAAGAAGAAGAAATCTCGAGTCTTCGGTTTTTCTCTGTGTTGATCTTCAGCATAAGGTCTCCAAGAGCTCTCTCTCTCAGTTGTATATTCTGTAATTTTCCTTGGCAAAAAGATAATCAATCAGGGTTTTGCTCTCGTTTTTATAGCTTAATGTCAAATATATCCAAATCTTGATCAAATCTTTGATGAAGAGTCCTCCTTAAACTGTGATTGGATCTATTTTAAAATTGGTCACGTGCTTCCCGCGCTACTAGCGCCATGAAAATAACAAGGGCAACTGAATCCCGCGCTTGTAGCGCGGTAACAGTGTTGTTCTATCTTAGAGACAGAAATGTCCAGCCTAGTGGACTGGTATGTTGATCTTGGATCTAGTGCCCTCTCCAAGGTATCTATAGAGGAGATACCCTTAAGTCAAGCAGATCACTATGCACAATAGACTACTAACGGCGTTAGCCAGGGTTTGTGTGTGTATGCACAGTGACAGCATAATAGTAAGAGAGAGAGTACCGTACCTTTAGGGTTTACCTCTTATTTATAGGAGTTACCTGTGGGTAATGTGATGTGGGCCTTTAGTGCCTCTGATGGGGGCCGTGGCCTGTCTGCTATGCTGTCGTATTAGGATTAACATCAATTATGGATTCTATCTGTGATTATGCTTGATTAGAATCTTGGATTGCCCCTAATTAGGCCTATCATTCAATGAGCCTCTCATACAGGTCCTTAACAGCTGCCCCTTAGCCAGGCTATCTAAATGTTCGGGTTACCGGGGTGAATTTCCATGCATTTTAGCTCAGGTTTTTCTGAGAGTGACCAAGTTTTTATAAACTCTCCGTACACGTGTTTCCTTGATCATAGGTTTTTCCACCGGGGTCCTCATTGCCCCTTATCTCAGCGGGTTGAGCATAAACCTAGGAAAAAATTTCACGTATTCCTACACCGAGTTCAGAATGTGCTTGAGTAGTTGAGATCCAACTGGCGAGTTGCCCCCAAGCATCATTTCTTACGCCCACGTGGGTTTGGGATGTGCTTGAGTAGTTAGGATCCAACTGGCGAGTCGCCCCCAAGCATCATACCTTACGCTCGTGTTCTGAGTTGGTAGGTTTCTTTTGGAGCCGGGAATAATTGCCCGTGGCCACTTCCAAGACGGGTTATGCATGAACCCGGAGAGATAACCTACTTATGCGGCCGGGTAACGACTGTGCTTGAGTAATTGGGATCCAACTAGCGAGTTGCCCCCAAGCATAAGTCGTGTAACCCGGCCAAGAGCTATTGAGTACAAGTGCCATCAATCTTTCATGTCGATTTATTAGCAGTACTCATTTCTTTCTAACATGCGTTGTTTTTCGCATGTGTTAGCATGTTGCGGCCATTTTATGCCATTTTCGCATTTCGTGCACATTTATTAGCAGTGTCGTTTCAGGCATCTAATCATTGCTTTTTAAATGCAATGACGCTAGTGCCCCTGACTCTTGCCATCTACGACTGTTGCGGTTACTACCCATTTGTGGAAAGACACTGGTACCCCTGACTCATGTCATCCACGATTGAAGCAGTTATACTTGCGCCTATAAAAGCAAGCCTCTTTCCTTTCTTTCATTTTTTACTTTGCTTGTCTTTTAGAAGTTCCTTGCCCTTATCCCTTTGAGCTTTTCTTCACCCTCTAGGATTTCACCTTCTTCATCTTCAGGTATTTGCCGTTTCCTTTGGCACCTGCCTTATTCTTCTTCTTCTGCATTATTTGTATTTGGCTGTCTGCATTTTAGATTTTTTCCATTTTATTGTGAGTTTGTTCTTCTTCAAACCTTATTCTGGAAATTTGTTTGCTGGATTGCTGTTTCCACTCTCAATATATTCAAAGTGTTGCATTTTGCTTCTCTTCTGCCATTTTAGTGTTCATCATTTAACACCATGAGAGGGGAAAACCCTCCCTCTTCAGCTCTGCATTGTGAGGTGAAGAAGGAGGAAGATTATGATTTTTTGAAAAAGATTCCCCCTGGTGCTTGTTTTTGGTTGTGGGGAATTCCAAGGACTGAAGAAGAAGAGCTTGAAGCCATGCTTCGTGGTTATCGCAGTGGTAGGTCCCATAGGAGATTCAGGTTGTTTGCTAGAGGATTAGGACAGAGCCGAGGTAGAGGTTCATCCACCCGGGGTAGGATTCTTCTATTTGTGAGCCAACTTACTCCCCCACATTTTCCCCAAACCGGTTCTAAACCTTCTGGTGTTTTGCTTTCAACACATCTGGGCTCTACTTCAGTCCATCGGGGTATCTCTCAATCTCCCCTATCCATAAAACTGGACCTTTTTATACTTGTTTATATTTAAGTTTCAAACTTATTGAGCAAAGTTGTGACTCTTTGGCCGAGTCTACTTTGGCTAGCTGCCGGCATGGAGGTATTCCGGGATCTACCTCCGTATCTGGGGGGTAGATGACCCAATCATGATCTCCGATATGTCGACTTCCTCATCTTCTAGTGATTCTTCTGATAGCATTTTTGATTCAGGTATGCCCACTCTCTTCTTCTGATCAAGTTCTTTTCTTTGTTTTAGGTTTTTATGGCATCTTCCCCCCAAGAGGTTGTTAAGGAGTCAGGCTCTGCCGAGTCATGTTCTGAGTCGCCTCCAGCCTCTTTAATATCACAGTTTCCCTGGGTAACATTTGAAGTTTTAAACACAACGTCCGAAATGAGTACGGATGACAGGCTGGTTTTCCCGTGGGAAAATTAGAAAACTTTGACATAGGCCCACCTCACGAGGACGAACCCGTTTATTCTGGGAGGAATTCTGATGAGCGTTTTTCCTTCTTCTTTTACCGGGATGTAGTAACTCAACTTGGGGTCAAGTTCCCTTTTACCGAGTTCTAGATGGATCTCTTGAATCATCTCCACATGGCTCCCAGTCAACTTCACCCCAATACTTGGGGCTTTTTTAAGGCATTTGAACGTTTTTGCTCATACCCCGCCCTTGCACCTTCTGGCTGTGTTTTCTTTTACTTTTTCATGCCTCTTACCCCCTGAACTGGCCGTGAAGCACTAGAGCGAAAAGGTTGGGTCACCATTCGAGGTGCTTCTGGGCGTAAACTTTTTCATGTTTATACTGAGTCTTTCAAAAACATCAAATAGAGGTTTTTTATAGTTTCTACTCACCCGGGGAAAGAAGTATGGTTCCTCAATGGGGGCAACCCTAGTCATCTGACCATTACAGATTCTCTTCCTCAAGCTATCGTTTTAAAGAATCTAATTTGAGCATCGCTGATGCCAACAACGTGATTGCCATGCGTGCATTTAATTGCTCGAAGACTTATGTTAATGTTTCATCCCTCATTTACAAGTCCCAAGAGGAACTTGATGCTGAAATACGTATGTGTTGCTTTCACACTTACGTGCATGTTTATGATATTACATCTTTTAACTCTTTATTGCTTTGATGTTGTAGTTCCCAACATGAAAAATCAACAGCAAGACAATCAGCCATAGCAACTGGATGGCCGACCTAGCTGGTTTTCGGTCTTAAGTCGAGGTGAAAAGGAAACGGGCGTTGACTTGACAGGAAAGAAGAGGAAAATCCCCGAGTACAAGTCCAAGAAACGTCCTCCTGCCGAGAAAACTGAAGGGGTTTCCTCTGACAAAACTACTGGTGCCCCTTCCTTCTCCCAAGCCATGGCAAAGTTTGCTATGCCTCCACCATCCTCCGGGATTGCCAAGCATGCTTTGTGGAAATCCGGAGTGACTGGTGCTCTTAGGGATGTTGTCTGTCCCCCTGAGAATTTTTTCAACTTCTCTCCTTTTAATTCCTTCAACCACAAATCGTTGATGGATTTCAAGATTATCCATGATGGAGTTGAAGCGAAGTTGAAGGAGGCTGAAGACAAAGCTCTATTGTACTCGGGTGAACTTGAGAAGTCGGTGGTTGGCTCCTTTAACAATGCATTAGATCAATTGAAAGTGCTCAACCCTGATTTGCAATTTAATGCATCCGGGTTACACCCTAAGGCGTATGTCCTATGATGCATGGACAGTGACACGAGACATGAGCCACGACACGACACGCCGACACGTTGGGACACGTTTTGATATTAAATAATATTTTTAATATATATAAGATAATTTATATTTAATACATATAACAGTCCATAACAAGTTATATAACCAATCAAATATTCAAATTTCATAACATAAATATAAAATAAAATTCGTACCTTCTTAATTTTTCATGTCAAATTTCATAATAGAAAAAATTGATTTATAAATATTTTTCTATTTTTAATTAATAAAATAAAATTAAGACTTAAAAAAAAACGTGTTGGAGCATTGACCACATGTCGGAAAAAGTTGACTGTGTGTTGGAAAAACGTGTCGGAGAGTTGACCATGTGTCACAAAATGCTGATTGCATATTGGACGCGTGTCGGAACGGGTCGGTGTCCGACACGCATATTTTTCAAAAAAGAGCGTGTTGAGGTATTGCAGCGTATGTCAGCAAGGTTAAAATTGTTGCTCCCTCTCCTGAATTTCTAGCGGGTTGCTCCGTCATTCAAATCGAAAATGTGGAGGAGATTATGGTTGAGGCGGGTGAGGAGGCCACCAATCCGCCCACGGTTCCCACTGCACAAGAAGATACTCCTTCCAACCCTGCTGCTTGAAGGACCGGGATGCCGGTTTTAACTTGTAATTTTTCATTTGATTAGGGCTTTTCAAGCCCCTTTTTGATTTGTGGTGAATATTGCCGATTCTATTCCGGCTTTTTACTCTTAATTTCTCTTTATTTTCCTTCATATTTGTGTTTCATATGTTGACATTTTCATATTGCATGTTCCTTTAATAACTTAGATGCATTTATCTAAGTATTTGAGGTTCGCCTTTTTTATGGTTGCCTGAAGTATTTGTTAAATACTTCTAAGGACTTACCTTTTTGTCAAGCGAACTTCGTTCTTGTTTTCTAAGTTTGTGACTTAGGTAATTTAGGATATCAAACCTTATCCATGTTGCTCCCCATCCGAGACGGGTTACTTTGCAACTTGAGTAGATTGTATTTTCTTAACTCGTGCATTTTACGAGTTTCATTTTACTGACCTGGCCGAGGTCAAAGCATTCTACGAAATCCGATTTCTGTAATTCTCCATGACGAATGTTTATTTTGACTTAGCCACTTTGGCGAGTCTGCATTTGATTATGGTTATTGTCTTTGTTGACTTAACCGTTTCATCATAACTTGGATTTTATAACTCGGGTTTACCTAAGGTAAAGGAAATATTGTCACTTGTCCCCCTTAGGCTCATAGACTGAAGTAGGGAGCATTTTGATTTGATCAGGGTCAGTATGACAAATTGCACTTGCACCTCGGGATGTTTATCGATGCATCGAAAATGGATAAGGATAAATCTTAAAAGAGAATTTCCTCATTTATTGATATCAAACTTTTCAATTACATGAATTTGCCGGCATATTCGGCTTTAGTCAAGTCCCTAAAGTAAAGAAAAATTTTCAAATAAATTGAAAAACTTCAAATCTTCAGAAGGTGGATCCCGAATTTAACTGTAATATTTTTCAATTTATTCGTGTTCCAGGTTCTCTTGATTCCTTTGCCTTCTATTGTTTCCAGGACATAGGCTCCTGTTTCAATTTTTTCTTTAACTCGGTACGGGCCTTCCCAGTTTGCAGCTAGTTTTCCATCCCTGGCATTCTTGTTGACAATATCTGCTCTCCTGAGTATCAAGTCATTTTTCTCAAAGACTCTTGGTCTCACTTTTTTGTTGTATCTGGCTGCTATTAGATGTTTAGCCATCATATCCCGACAATGAGCTGTAACTCAGGCTTCATCTACGAGATCCAACTCGACAGTAAATAGCTTACTATTTTCATGTTCCCCTTGCATGATAACATTCATTATCCTCTAGGAGGGTTCTCCCACTTCTACCGGGATCATGGCTTCACATCCGTATGTTAATCTGAATGGGGTTTCCCCCGTTGCTGTCTGGGTAATTGTTGGGTATCCCCATAGGACAAAGTAAATTTGATTAACCCAGCTTTCTTTGGAATCCATCATTCGTTTCCTAAGTCCGTCAATGATTACCTTGTTTGTTGCTTCAGCTTTCCCGTTTGACTGTGGGTGTTCCGCAGATGCAAAACGATGTTTGACCTTTAAGTCTTTCATCAGTTCTTGGATCCGTTTATCAGCAAGCTGTGTTTCATTATCAATTACCACCTCGGCTGGTATTCCAAACCTGGAGACAATATTTCGTTCAAAGAAACTTTGTACTCTAGGCGAAGTTATTGTTGTGACTGGCTCCGCTTCTATCCACTTAGTAAAGTAGTCTACAGCCACTATTAGCCACTTCAATTATCCCTCGACAGCTTTGAAGGGTCCCAGCAAATCCATTCCCCATTTGAGAAAGGGCCATGGAGTCGAGATATATTTCAGCTCTTCTGGTGGTGAAAGAATTAACTTAGCATGTTTCTGAAAACTGTCGCATCTTTTGACATGCTCTTTGGAGTCTGCTTCCATGGTTGGCCAATAATAACCAGCTCGGAGAGCTTTCCTGGCGAGAGCTCTGCCCCCATGTGTTGACCATTGATTCCTTCGTGTATCTCGGCCAACACATATTCTTAGGGCTGGCAATACGGGCCAGCCCGCCCCGACCCGCCCCGGCCCGCCACTGGCCCGCCAAAAATGGGCTGGCCCGCCCCGGCCCGTTTTGATAAAATGGGTTGAATTGAGCAACCCAGCCCGTTTTATGAGTGGGTTGGCGGGTTACGGGCCAGCCTGCCTAAAATAAAAAAATAATATAAAAATATAAAAAATATAAAAAAAATACAAAAAATTAAATTCTGCATAAAAACACATAATTTTTTTTTGCATAAAAGCATATTAAAATCTGCATAAAATCCTAATGTGCTTATGAAACCAAGAAGATCAGTGTTTAATAATCTACATATAAATATGCATCTTTCAATCAAGAAATAATAATAAAAAATAAAATCATATCAAGGTAAAACAGAATAACAAAACAAGTAACAAAGTGTTGTATGAGTAGTCCACAACAATTCGAAAAAGCCACTTGCATGCAGAAAAATCTAGGGCACAAAGTTACATAACAATTGGGTAACTTAAAAAAAAATACGGGTTTGGCGGGCTAGCCCGCCCCGTGGCGGGCCGAGCCCGGCGGGCTGGCGGGTTTGGCGGGGCGGGTTTGGGGGGCTGGTGGGTTGAAAAATTCAACCCAGCCCACCCTGTTTGGTGGGCGGGGCGGGCCAGCCCGACGGGCTCAGCCCATTTTGCCAGCCCTACATATTCTGCTTCATCCGGGTTTAAAGATTTTAACATCTGAATATGCAACCCTTTTCTAAATAACTGGTCCTCCACAATTGTGTATTGCATTGCATCTCGGACCAGCTTTCTGGATTCTATCTGATCATCGGGCAATGTCCCTTTCTCAAGGTACACCACTATCCAGTCATTTGCCGAGGTGATTATCATCACGCAACTTGGCTCTGTTCTACTTTGTTGTACCACGGTTCTGTGGTTGCCTGGATTCTTTGTGCATGCCAATTTAGACAAAATATCAGCTCGACTATTTTCCCCTCGAGGAATGTGAGTGTCCTTCACCTCATCGAACCTGGCCATCATTTCTCGAACTTTTTTCAAGTATTTCATCAACAGAGGGCCTTTGGCCTGATATTTTCCCTCTATCTGGGAGGTCACCAGTTGGGAATCATTGAAGATTTTTAGCTTTTGGCCCCATGTTCTTTAGCCTGCATCAACCCGGCTATGAGAGCCTCATACTCTGCTTGATTATTTGAAGTTGGGAACCCAGGTTCAAGGAGTGTTCTATTGCCACCCCTTCTGGACTTTCGAGTATGATCCCGGCTCCACTTCCTTTATCATTGGAAGACCCATCTACGTATACCTTCCAAGCATCTTCAGCGTTTCCGTCTTCCAGGTTCAGTGGGGTGAGTTCCATTATGAAGTCGGCCAACACTTGTGATTTGATGGCCTTTCGACTTTCATATGTTATGTCATTCTCACTGAGCTCGATTGCCCAGTTAGTCATTCTTCCTGCCAAATCCGGCTTATGTAATACTTAGAGTATAGGTTGGTTAGTTCGGACTATTATCTGATGTCCTTGGAAGTATGGTCGCAGTCTCCTGGTTGTAGTCAACAAGACAAAAACCACTTTTTCCAGCTTCTGGTACCTTAACTTGGGACCTTGCAAAGGCCTACTGATGAAGTAAATTGGCTCCTGACCATTGCTGGTTTCCTTAATCATGACAGCATTTATTGCCTCTTCCCCCACAGCCAGGTACAGGATCAAAATGTCTTTTGGTTATGGTTTAGATAGCACTGGTGGGGTTGCCAAGCATCTCTTGACCTTGTCGAACGCGAATTGACATTCTGAGTTGCAGCCTTGCAAAGCTTCTTTCTTTAGTAGTTTGAAGAATGGGAGGGCATTTTCAGCAGATTTTACATATGGACCCAGTCTATTTGGTGTCTATATCATACCCGTATATAACGACAAAATTGTTTTGTATAACCACATGGGGCTACCCCCATAATCATAGTAGTAGTATAATAATCATATCACATATACTTATGGTGCACTGTTTCTTCCTTGATTATTCTTCTCAAAGATTGTTTACTCTTTAACTTTGACTATTCACCTGGCATAGTTCATAACATAATTTCTACTCCATGAATTCTACACTTTTCTCAAAGTTCTGTACACATCTCACATCTCTTAATATAAGTATCATATTTCCCACATATACTTCCCATCACACAGGGATCTTCTAAACATTTCTGTCAAATCAAAGAGAACTAACTTCACCTCAGTCATTGCACTGAAAATTTACATTAGTCTTTGCATCGAATTTCTACCTCATTCCTTACACTGAAAATTTTACATTAGTCCTTGTACTAAAATTCTACATCAGTCCTTGCACTGAAACTACTCGTCAATCCTTGCACTGACACTTACATGTCAGTCCTGGCACTGACCATTACACCTCAACTCATTAACTAATCTTATCATTTTCGTTTTGACATTACACATTAGCTCTTTTGCTAAACATATGATTTAATACTCTATGCACATTTTATACATCAGTTCTCTCGCTAACCACTTAATTTCACACTTATTGTAACTTAATCATACACTAATCACATGATTTCACATTAGGTTGTACCTTAGCTCATTCTCTACTCATACCATCTCACCTTATTGTTATACAACAATAACCCACAAAATCATGCCACTGTTCTAATCCATTGCCTGCTACGACTCACATAAACATATACTCCATACTATAGAGCAACCCATTAATTTTCCTGATCATTTCCACCCTTGGTGGTTGTAGAATATTCCTTACCTTAAAATTACCTCTACTCCGTCTATCAATCCATATCAAATACCGATAATTTCACAAGCATACTACTATTAGTAGTACCTATATATACAATTCACTATATCATAATTTCTTTACCATTCTCATTACTATCTTACATATGATTATAAAATTCAACCATTCTATGCATTTTATCATTGACAAGTGTTTCAGTTTCAATCGATGTGCATTAACTACAATAGTGCCTTCATTGTACATTTATCTTACGCCATCCATGGCGATTACTTCACTTTTCCTTATACTTATAAGACATAATTAATTCATCTCACCTATGTTTAATCAACACTACCTCTTTATGAATTTCAATCCCGTATTTCAATACCTCTTCAAATTAACACTTCACTAGCATAATAATTTCAAGTGGTTAAACCCCCTCAGGATTATACATCAAATATTCCACTTGTTTCTCTACATTAACCATCTCAATTTATTCAAGTGTACACCATCTATTAGGGACTTATAACTTCTAATCAGACAAAAAATATTCAAACTCATAACTAAGCATACCTGTTCACAATTTTCAATAATCCATCAGGTTCTAAGTCACTCACCTTAATGAAGTCCACCTGCACATAATTGTTTACTATACCACACATATACATAGGAATTTTACCAATACTATCTTCATACTATAAACCCATCTCCATTATATTTTTATTATCCACAATACTACAATTTCGCTTATGTTAATACTGTATATACCATAGGTTTTTTTACAATTTTCTTACTTATGATACAAATTTTTAGTCTTCACCAAAAAGTCCGACAACACATTTAAGTCTGTTGTCCTTAAGTCTTCTAATGTTCATATTTTACTTACTGCCATCTCTTGTCCATGGAGCAGTTAACACTGCAGCCACAACATTGGGCTAAAGACTCACATTCGGTGCTCCAAGGTTGCCACGCAGGCTTCTTACGATGACCACACATGTAACACAAAGGAATGGGCTGATCAGACCCACACTAAGGAATCACATATGCAGTAATCGATAAGAATCTACATACAACTATGCAGCATATAACACAACTACACATTATCAGAGTTCCCTAACAAAACTGCTCTGATACCATAAAATGTAACAGCCCGTTGTACACCGGTATTGTTAACATTAATTATGATATTAAGCGCAGTTACAATCACAGCAATTCATTTATAAAAATGCGAATAAACTTTTTCCGAATATTACTCGAGCAGTTGAAAACATAAAAAACGTAATAATTAAAAGTTGTGACCGTAACTGTAAACTCTTGCGGAAGACTTATTTAAACTATTTATATAAATTACTTTACTTATAGCCATTAAGAGTTTCCCATAAACTCACTTAGCCAATTTCTCAATTTTACGTTTTTACCTTTCTGAACATGATTCACTAATTAATTTTTTTCGACCACACAGAAAAAAAATAAAACCTTACCTTCTAGCTATTTTTTTCCTTACTTAATTATCTTTCTAGGAAGCTATCACACGCTCGATTCCGAGCTCATTTGCTCCGGTTATCGTAGTTTGAAGTCGGACAAGCAAAGCTGGCAGCCAACCCCAAAACAACTCCAAACATCCCTCACTAAATGAATTACTGGAGACGATCCACTCCACCAACTGCACTCAAATTTTTATAAAACAAACTAGATACCTCAAGCTTCGATTTGATATATCATACACCTAATTTAACCTAAAAATGAAGAGGGAATAAATTTCCCAAAACTGGTCCAGAACTGCCACATGTACAGTAACAAATGGGCAGTCTGTGCTCACTGATTTTTACAGGTCTATGTTCAACTCAGAATTCTACCAAATTGTACCACAAGCTAGAGGACATCTCAAGCTTTAAAATGGCATATGGCACGTCCCTAACGGACCTCTGTGGAGGAAGATATAATCTATCAAAGTTCACCATAAAACTGTCAGTTTTTGGAGATTTCGCCAGAGTTTCCTTTGTTTTTCCAACATTTGCCAAATTTATACAAGTGATCTATGACCTCAAGTGGTACCTAATAATCAGTGGGTGACACACACAAGGACCAACAATGCCTTGGGGAGTTACAACCCATCACAGTTTAATTTACATATATAATACATATCACACTACTTCCTTGATTAATACTTATTACATTTCAATTATTAAAGTCCAATTGCATGCATCTTCTAGATATACACATAATCATATTCCTAAAATAGGCCTATTGCCCTTCCATCATATTATATGCTTACATATTACATCAAGTATTCAAGTACAGTTTACAGTCTCCATATGCATATTACATTTTACAACTCAGTTTTCAAATACAACATATTAGAAAAACCTCAAAATGATATATGTACTAGACTTAGGCAAAATGACATGAACAAATATAACAATGAATCTCATCCTACATACATATGGAATGTTCATGCCCTAAGTCTAGTCTAGGCCCAGTGGCCACCAAAATGTGAAATACTGCAAAAACTCCAGCTAATCATCTTGCGGGCTTCTTGCCCGCTGCTTCTGCACCACTGCTACCTCCTGAAATAAAGTTCCCAAGATGGGGTGAGATATACGAATATATCTCAGTAACGCAGAGGTTCTGGAAAAAAATACGCCCAATGACTCACTTCGATGCATATAAATAATATAAAACAACATCTCTTAAAAATGGGATATAGCAAGGGATTTAGAGAAACTGGGGAATATCATAATACAAACTATGATGAAGCGGGATGGTAGCTACCAATACCACGCAACGTCCTCGGCATATATAAGCCTACGGGTGTCATCCAAGGCGTGTTCCAAGAACCACAACCAAGGCACCCCTACCATCCGAATACACCCGAGACATTCCTAGTGTGCTCCTATCCGGATCATACACCACGACCCTAGGTCAATTGGAACTCCCTCTCAGAGACCTATCCAGTGGAACTCCGAAACTGCCCGAAGGCTAACTGTCTACTGTACAGAGACTCGGTACATCATATGTACTTTCATAAATACTACATGCATGCTCATGTTATTCTACACTACTCATATACATTTCCTACCATCACCCTCAACGGGTATAGTGGAACACACAATAGGATCAAACTCCAGTACCAAGAGGTTACCTGAATAAGCCTCTTCACTTAGCCCCACAGCAGTATTTTTCTCGAGCTTGTTATACAACATAAATGCCTACACATAGGACATTTTCAATTAATTACTATTCATATGAACACATGCAAGTTACTAATTCTACAAGCATGGTTCCAACTGCTTACCTTAATCCCACTTAATCCAGGACCAAGGGCAATCCACCGAGCTCACGGTTCAGAATTCAAATCAACATACGACAACCTACAACAACCATGTACGAATCATCAATACACGATAATTCTGTCAGAATATGAAAAAACGTCAAAACTTCATCTTAACTTATAGAAACCAACATCCACTTCCACCTAGAATTTTATTAACATATTGTTCACACAATTTTCTCCTCTTGGCCGTATTGGCCTATACTAGGATTCCATAGATTTTTCTTACTATTTCTTTTGTTCATTCCAAGCATATAAATGCATAGTTTACCATATAATCAACAATAACCCAACCCACACATAACACTCCTTAAATAATCACCATCTTAATTATTTACAATAAGCCCTTGACATATAAAATCCAATCCACTATAAATTTCCAACCATTCAAACATCTATACGTTACCTTGTTTAACCTCCACCACACTAGGAATCACTTACAGCTTTAATCTTTGGAAACAACTTCACATCCTTGTAAGACAGTCCAAGGTCGAAGGAGAAAGAGGCATGTAGCTCACTAATGAAAGCCTCTCACAAGGAATAAAAGATAGGCTAAGCCTCTCACATCCTTTAAATTCTTTGAGAAGTCGAAGCAAGAGGGTGCCTAAAATCCAAGTTGCACACATGCCCAAAGCTTTGTGTATAGGTTCGGCTCTTGTAAAAGAAGGACCAAAAAAATGAGTACAGGGACACAATGGATGAGGTTGCCGACTATGTTTCAAACCACTAAGGACCTTTTTTTTTTCTTTCCTTTTGATCCACCGCTTGGAAGTTGCCAACCTTGTTACACACTAAGGACTTTTTTTTTTTTTTTTTTTTTCCTTTTTGTTCCACCGTGTGGAAAGGAAATGAAACCGACTTGGATGTTTTGGGACACCAAGTACCTTAACTTTGGATATTAAATTCTTTTCTCATTTACTTTGTTCCAACGCATGGCACTTTGTTCCCCACCGTCAAGGACTTGTTTCACTTGCTTATTAATTCCTTTAATTGTTTTATGTTTCCTTGGCCGTAGGAAGAAAGAAGGAAGCTATAGGCGGTCATATGTTTAAGCATGACAATGATTCCTAAGCACGACAAGGATTTGTCTAAGCACGTCAAGGATTAAGCATGACAAGCACCTCACTTCTTTTTTTTATTTTTTTTCTTTGATTAACATCTTAATATTTAAACTAAAAAATGTGAGGTGTTATATGCAGCTGTCGCACAATGAATTCCATGCGACCAACCAATAGAAATGGAGCAAGGAGCTGTGTTGCTGTACGGAAAAAAAGAAATTTTTTTTTTTAATCCACTTGTCATTTTTTCAATTGCAGAGGCAGATACCACTGTCGTACACAAGATCATCTCCCTGACTCCACCCAAACACAAGCACTCAAGTAAAATAAAACAAAGTCACGACGCCGCAATCTTCTTTGGGCCACCTAAGCCGCTAGTTTTATGAGGAAGCACCATCATTCCCTTTCCTATTACGTGTCTTTCCATTGTCCCTGACTTTAAACGACTAAGAGTAGATTGTTCACAAGTCAAGTGGATTAAAAAAAAAAAAAAAAAACTAAATCGAAACTTGGGTCAAATTTTATGAAGGAAAATAAGACAATGTAGGTAGGATGTGTGTTGGGGTGGCCATTCGGATAAGAGTGGGTCGTGTTTCGATAAACATAAACACTTATTGATGGAATTTTTTCACTGAACAAAATTTAGTCGAAAATAATGATATATTTTTTATAAGAAATAATTTCATCAAAAACAAAAATATTTTTGGATGAAAATAAAGACGGAATTAGAGAGGGAAAAAATTTATGTCGCTATCAATAGGGGTGAAAGTGGGCTGGGCTGGGCCAAGCTTTGCCCCAAAAAGCCCAAGCCTACGCCAAAAAATTTCAATTTGGTCTGGCTCAAGACTTGTACGAGTCTGACTATTAACCTGTCTTAGCCCGTTTATAAAAAAATGAATGGCCTGACCTAGCCCGTTAGCCTGTTAATTTTTAACTTCCAAGCAGAATCATGAATCAACTTTACAAAATACTCAAATTCTGTTGCTAAACCAAAAATCATAATTTCAACGTCCAAACAGATTCATGAATAACAGCAAAACTCATACAATCTGCATTTAAGTCATTTTCAAAAGCAAAATGCTCAAACTAAATAACATATATTTTATCAGATCTAACAAACAAATCCATACTATGTAAATTAAAATAACTACATCAATCCAACAAACACATCATGATGCTTGCAGTAAGTATAACCTCTCCAAAAATATTTTAATATATTCATATACACAATCTAATATGTTGAGATGTTGGTTCCTCCTATATAAGAAATAAAGTTAGATTTCTATTAAAATATAATCGAATATAAATAAGTTATAAATAATTGCAATTGATTAAATTTATATCTTTTGTTTTTTCTTCAAGACATACTTACTATATTTTATTTTATTTAAAATAAATAGTACAGTATATGCCGGCCTGTAGGCTTGTAGGCCAGGCCTTGTGAAAGTGGGCCTACGACCTTTTTATTAAACAATCTTTTTCAAGGCCCAAGCCCGGCCCATTTTGCGAAATATACTAGGTCAGGTTTGGCCTGACGTGGGCCGATCCGTAGGCCCCTGTAGATCGGCCTGGCCCAGTTTCACCCCTAGCTATCAGTGATGGAAATTTTGTATGGAATTATTTTGCGTCTCAAATTTTGACCACTATCACCAACAGAATTATTTTCATTCAAAAATTTAGATGAAAATATTTTCCGACAAAAGTTTTTAAAGAAATAGTTTTTGTCATAAAATTATGTTACTGATAGTGACCGAAAATTTTTCCTCTCTAATTTCGTCTCTAGTTTCAACGGAAAATATTTTCATTTCTAGTTTCAATAAAAATTGAGACAAATATTTCCATCGAAAATATAGGCGGAATTAGAAAGGAAATTTTTTTTGGTAAAAAATTGAGACAAAAACCTATTCATTTTATATAAAAATTTTACTACTAGACTTAAAAAGTATTTGCTTTTAAATCCTACTATGGTACACTTTTTACATTAACTTCTCCTAAATTCATTTGTTGTGCAAACATATGGACACATATTTGAACATTCACATGTGAAGGCAAATAGTTGATATCAACAACTAGAAGTTTTGAAGTAGTGAATATAGTTAAGAGTATTATTTTGTAAGTATACAAAAAGTTATGCTCAAATGCACTATGTGATAATGAAATTGACAACACATCAAAATGTTACTAATAAATATTTGTAATCTTGATAGAATAAAGCTTTAAACAAAGCGAGTTGTCCATGGTTAAATTTAACAATTCACCAGTAGGCAAAGAAAGTCATTTATGTGCATTGATTGATAACTGTAGATTCTCCATATAATTGACATTACAATACCAGTCCGAGGCAGAGGTCATGGCATTCCCTCTACATAATCTATTCGACGATTGTCCGTCCGATGGCTAGAATGCGCATACCCTCATTCGTGACTTGAACACGCACAACTCCTATATACCATTTGTGGATAATACGTCCATTATGCAAATGTTATGATGCGTTCTCCCAGTTCCCCATCTTAACTTAAACATGTTACACCCACGTACATGTCTTGATCATGCACATCCACCCAGGGGTGGACCCTAGTCTCCCACCCCGCCCTAAATTTCTTTAAAAAAAATTATATATACCGAATACCATTTTGGTAATAGTAATGTATTGTTTGTCTTCAAATTAAAAATTAAAAACCCCTAAAAGTTCCCCTTACTTGTGTGCAAGGATGTATTGTAATCCGAAAGAGAGAATATTCTATGTTAGAGAAATTATTTTGACAATATTCACAGTTCCATAAAATGCACACAAGAAATTAAAATATACAATAATACACAATTAAAACGTACCATAAAAATATATATGAATATGACAAAGAAAAATCTGAGCTCGGTGTTAGACAATGTGTCCTTAAGATAATATTACCCTATATATGGTATCCAAGATTTGCGGACAAATGTCTCCCAAGATAGAATCGATTACCTCTATTCTCGTGGCGGTACTTCCACACAGAATAGCCCCATTGAACTCAACTCATGCCTAACTAATCCCACTAGAGTAATGGAATGCAAATGCAAGAAAAAAAAACTCTCTAAAATTCTGACTCTATATATTTATAGAAAACGTAAGGTCATGATTCAAATGACACCTATTCGTCGAAGAAACAACACATTCGATTGACACAAAGACACATTTGTTTTACACGAAAAGACACATCCACTCGACGATAAAAAGACACCTTTTCAAATAAAACTACTTATTCATAAAAAATAATTAATTTAAAATTAATTCCAACAATCCCCCACATGAATAAGAAGTTCAACAATTGAGACTATATGTTATGAACATGTACGCAAAGTGCGATACCTCAGCGAGAAACAATTGCATCGAGATAAGTAAGGGGTCACCTTTGAATCTTCTCTAGTGAAACCTATCAGGTATACTTGATCAATCGGTGGTCATGATGACTTAAACCATCAACCTTTAATGTATACCAAGACAGTAGGCGTCACACAATTACTTCCCTAACATTGTTGTGCTCATTTTGGCCTTGGACACCTGCCTGATTCTACGAGTTTTCTAGAGAATAAGCCTTTATTAATTCTTATAGAAGTGATCCTCACTTCACACTCACATAGGTGATTCCTTGTGATGTAACTCACCTTACATCATCTGATCACATCAGATTAAGAAACCATTAAAAGCCTAAATGCTTACCCTCACAAATACACTGTCTTGTCAAATGAATGAGTATGATTTAGAAACTCCACAGTGTTAATAGTCGATCATCACTTAGTTGTCTCTTTGAACCTAGTTCGTGAGATCTCCATTATCAAGGTAGAGTTACCGCAATGAACAACAATTGATAGGCCTTAACCCATTCATTTCGATAAATTCTCAACCAACTCTCTAGGAATCCTTTTGGTCAACGGATTGACTATATTCTCTTTAGACTTTACATAATCAATTGTAATCATCCCAGTCGAGAGTAGTTGTCTAACGGTATCATGTGTACGACGTATATGTCTAGACTTACCATTATACGTGATGTTTCTGACCCTTCTAATAGTAGCTTGGCTGTCACAATGTATACATACAGCTAGCATCGGCTTTGGCCAATTGGGAACATCTTTAATAAAATTATGAAGCCATTCGGCATCCTCACCGGCTTTATCTAAAGCAATAAATTTTGTTTCCATGGTGGACCTTGTAATGCAAATCTGGTTGGACGATTTCCAAGACACGACACCTCCACCAAAGGTGAACATAAATCCACTTGTGGGTTTATGTCACTAGAGCCGATAATCTAATTTCCATAACAATATCCTTAGAGCAAGATACTTCAAGAAATGCAAAGCATGGTCTTACCGTATTAACACGAGTATCCGAGACCTCGGACTTATAAACAAGGAATCAATATGCACTACAATTAAGTGCAAATCCAATGAACACACAATCCATTGTCTTTGTCCGATCTTAACCATTTTTGGTTTTAGGATGGCAACCTTTGCCAAACACCCCCACACTTTAAGATAACTCAAAGCAGGCTTTCTACCATTTCAATTTTCATAAGGGATATTCGTTGTCTTCTTATGGGGTACTCTATTGATTATATAGTTTGTCACTAAAATAACTTTTCCCACAAGTTTTATGGTAAACCAGACATCAACAACATAGTATTCATCATTTTATTCAGTATCCGGTTCTGTAACACCCCAAATTTCTAACAATTTTTAAAATATTCTTATAATAAATAAATTGCCAAAATTCACAATATATTATTTTTTAGGATCTTATAAATATTACGAAAGCTAATCTAAACTAATTTGGGGAAATGTTACCATCACACCTGTATAGCGACAAGTGCAAGGCTAACTGTATTGCATTCAAAAATATTAAAACTAAAATTTGAAGTTTAACTCATAAATATGTCTTGTACATTCATTAAAATTCAAAACATAAAGTTGTGAAATTTAGGACTAGTTTGAAATATCTGAGACATTTCCTCATTGCCCACTGCTAGCCCCAAATCTTCATAACCTGTACACTGAAAATCTCTGCTCCCCTGAAGGATCATCGCAGCACAAACACAAACAATAAGCAAGATCTGGTAATCCCAATCCGAACATAACTTAATCAATAATTATAATCAACCCAACATCAATCAAAATGTAATTATAACTATATCAATCAACTCAATCAGCATAATCAACTCAAGCAATAATCCAAATAGGTCATAACTTAATTTTATTCATCATAATCAGATCAAGTATTAATTCCATTATTAATCATGTTTAAGTTCATTTAGTGAATTTAGTGAAAAGAGAACCATGGTAGACCCAAGAAACCCAGTTGCCAGTCTATCTCGTGACCCGGTAAACCCTGTTGATAGCCACGTATAATCAAAATTGGCCATCATCAAAATATCAAATCCTAGTGTGCACACTTCTTTTCAAAGTTGCTACTAGTACCTCTGGAAGCCCTGATGCCAGATACCACTTTGTGAAGAATGGAAAATATCACTATCACATCATGTAATATCGAAGGCATAAAGCCCAAAGGTTGTATTCATCACTTTCTAGATGTACCATTCCAAAAGCTATCTTCCCACTATTATTTATTTCAATCACACACAATTGATAAAACTCAATCTTGTCATAATTCTTATAATTGAAATTTTTTCTCAAATAGTTTTCATAATTTCCATATCAATTTATTCAAGAGTATGATTTCCAAATTCCATTTTTCAATAATATCATAATTTTCAAATCCAACGTAATTTTCAAATCCATTATCCAAGAATATCATAATTTTCTAACATCTATCATATCAATTATCCTTCATCGTAGTTTTTCCAATTTATTGAAGAATATCATAACTCAAATATCCAACATCTATCATAGAAAGCCCAAATCCACTCATCATATCAATTATCATAATTTTCCAAGGTATCAAAAATCATAATTTCCTCAATCATTCAATAGGATCGCATCACACATATATGGTACATAATTAATTTTCCAAAAGATACTATAATCATAATTTTTGAAAATTTGAATTATACCCCAAAAATAATTATATAATTAATCCTATTATTTTCTAGGGTTTAGAAACCAATAAAATCCCCAACAATATATTTAACCTAAAAATTAAACCCAATAATATTCAGGTAATTAACCTATCGTTAGGGATTATGATTACTTATTTTCATATATATATATATATATATATATATGTATATGTATATGTATATTTATATCGATGTACGAATAACATGTACTATATATATGATTAACTTGCACCGGTGTAAGAATAACAAGTCTTAAATCTTAACCGTTGATTTTCGTGCATCTAGCTGTTAAGATTTATTGGGTCATAATATATAGGACATGTTATTCTTACACCATTAGTTGATCCTATCCTTATATATATATATATATATATATATATATATATATATATAAGGAATTCCATTCTTTGGAAACCTCGCTGACGTGTCACTTCCGCATTCATTTTCAGCTTTGCATTCACACTACAAAATTTTAAAAAGTTTCCTTCTTTGGTAAATCAGGGAATAAAAGAAATTATAATCTGGACTCAAAACATTTGAGTGATTATCAACCAAGGTGAGATATTTTGTCGAACAAATTATTTTGATTTTTAATATTTTCTTATTCTACGTAATTGACGCTGATAATAATAATTATTATATTATAGATTCAGTGTTCAAGTCAGAGTTGTTGATAACACCGATTCTGCATCGTTCATTCTCTTTGATAGAGATTGTGTTACTTTGTTGGGTATGAGTGCTTCTGATTTGCGTGAATTGCAATACAAGAGGGTTGGTATTCTATTTTTGCCCAACGCTGTGTTCATCAACTGTTGTAATATTAATTAGTTCTAAATTCTGATATTTTTATTGGTTGGGATCTTATTCTTTTTTTTTTTCATTTTTTCTAGGGTGCTGATTTGGAACATTATCCAAAAGAATTTGATGTTCTTATTGACAAGTCCATGCTGTTTAAGATTAATGTTAGAAAAAACAATTTTGACTCATACAGTGAGCCTAAATATCAAGTTTCTAAAGTTTGCACCGACGAAACTATTATGTCTTCCTTCATTAAGTCTGCAACAGAATTAAATGTATTTTTTTTTTGTTTTGTGTTTGTTGCTTCTTTCATATAGTTGCCTTGCATACATTTTTCTTTTATATCTTCCTTTTCTTCTACCAAACAATCACACGATGAAACTCTGTTTGATCAAGCTTTTGACAATGACATTGTTGCTGCTGAAAATGGAAGAGTTGCGGTAAGTTAAAATAAATTAACTTTAAATATTTTTATGCATTCTTATCAATCTTGATTTTCATCATCCCATAATTTTTTTTTTCCATCAGGATGTTGCGAGTCAGACATGTGAAAGTGCAGATCCTGTTAATGGTTCTCTGTCTATGATGACACCGTCTGCAATTCTAATGAATTTATAGACGAGATTGGTGAACGCTCTGTTGTCCATACAATTAAAATTTTTTTGGAGAAATTGTTAGTACTCATGCCAATCACTGTATAATAATTTTTGTATTGCACTTTACTGATATATTACCATTTTTTTTTGTTATTGTGTAAGTTTTGATGCAGCGAATGAAGACAACTAGGCAGATGAATGAAGTCATTTTTCGAAAGGGGCAAATTTCGTTTTTGGACAAATTATTTTCGAACAAGTCTTTTGTATTTGGCTTTAGACTTTGCTGGTGTTATTATCATTGTTATGTTTCTTCTTTTAATTTATTTGGCTATTTGGTTTTTTCATCTTGGACGATTTAATTTTGAAGTATGCCTTTCATATTTTGTTGAACATCTTATATAGGATGAAATATCTTGAATTGTTTAATTCTATTTTTTTTGGCTAATATTTCTTTGATAACAATTTCTGTATGCATATTAATATATTTTATTACGTGTGTTTGGAAATTCACCATAATTACTCATGAGTTTTCACAACAAATGAAACTTCATGAACGCGGCATTTGTGACTTATCGTTATATGACCTTTTATTGTAGAAAAGCATTCCTCATTGTAATATTGTATAAATACATTTTTGAATATAAATTCAACTAATGATTTTATACACCTCATGTATATATTTAAGGTTTTGTATAATAAATAAATTAAATAACCAAATTATATAACCAAATTAAAAATATAAATTATACCATTAAACTTCTGTTACCAACGAAAACAAATACATATTTTTTTCAATTCAAATATCGATTTATTGGAATAAATTAAACAATCAGCGTTGGATATGGTATTTTTTTTCAAAAAATCGGTTTCCCAACAAATGATGAATATGCTTATTTCATTAAGTAATCACTTTTTTTTTTCAAAATGGTATTAATAATACTGAATTTTTAGCTGCTTAAATTAAACAAAAAATAAAAGATTTATTTTTATACCATTTATTAAAGTTCTGTTACCAACACAATTAAATCCAATTTTTTTTTAAAGAGCGTTAAATATGGTATTTTTTTTCAAAAAGTTGGTTTCCCAACAAATGATGAATATGCTTATTCCATTAAATAATTGCTTTTTTTTTCTTTTCTAAATGCTATTAATAATACTGATTTTTTGGCTATTTAAAATAAACAAAAAATCTAATATTTATTTTTATACCACTTCAGTGTCTGAATTTTTATATAAATTTGATTCAAAAAATAAACAAAATACAAAGTTTTATGCATTAACAAATATTTTTTTCAAGAAATAAAGATTCTTAATGTATCAGATAACATTGTAACAGTTGAAAGTAATGTTTAATTAATTATGGCTATAGATTATTTAAAAACCTCTAAACGTATGTTTTAAACTGATATCTAGACGTATGTTTTAAACTGATATCTAGACGTATGTTTTAAAAATTTGTTTTAAACGTATGTTTTAAAAAATTTAAACGTATGATTCATATCTGTATATTTTTTAAAAAACCTTTGCGAAAAAAAAAGAGGTCACAAACTTGAATGCACATTGTGGGAGCATTATGTTGATGAAGTGCAAAGTTTTTTGGCAAATAATCAGGCTTTCAGTAGTTGCATTTCACGTTGAGACTGATAGGAGAGCAAAGATGCTATAGGAGCAACATCATATTGATTCTTAAGCATCCTCTTTCTTTGTGCTCCAGCGTTAATACAAAACTTTCTTCCAAATTGCAAATGTCGACGCGGAAGAGAAGCAACACTGGACTTTCGAAATCTTCCTGTTATAATTCTCCTGAACAATTTAATCCATCGTTTGAATCCGCTGTAGAAAATCAAACTCCAGAATTTGCTTCTTCCGTTCGCAGGTTTTTATTTATTTATTATTATTGAATATATATTCGAATTTGGTCAATCTTTCTTTGATTTTATTGAGAATGACTAATGATTCCATCTCTGTTATTAAGTGTTTTTAAACCAAACCGTTGTTATGGAGTACTTCCTGTGCAAAATGGGTCAACTTCCAAAAGACAGGTTTTTAGTGATATTACAAATGGTATGTTTTTGGATTTCAAATGTTTAGCAGTTTCTTTGGATAATATAGATAGATGTGTCACTTTGTTACTTTAATTTCATTTAAAGTTTTTTAATTTACATTTTGCTATACTTTATGAACTGCAGCAACTCCTTTGCAAAATACAAACAGCACATCAAGGTCCAATGGTATCAGCTATGATAGGGGGTAAGGTTTATTCTTTGTAACGAAAATTTTCTATTAATAAAATGTTATTTAATTTGAGAATTAATAAAGGAACTTTTATATTTTATTTGTTATTCTGAATAGATTGTATGAATTTCTACATACGCAAGCAAAATCAACGGTTACACAAACATTTGACCATGAAGTTAGTGGTTCATGTCCAAGTCAAGGTAATGATTTTATTAAATCAAATGTTGTTTTAATACTATTTCATAACATATTCTGCTTCATTGAATATATGGTAGTATTTTCATAATACAATATATTTACAATATTCTTTATTTTTTATCAATTTTATAGACAGCAAAAATGCTAGGCAGAGACGCAAAAGCATAATGGATCGGAAGAAAAATCCTGAGCAATTTGTCAAGTCCCTAAATATCAGTAAAATGAGTGATTTAACCAGTAAGTTATCAACGTATGTAAAAACATCTTTGTAGTATACTATTATTTTAAATTTTTTATATAGCATTTGTATTTTTACAATACAAGAATTATTATCACTATTCTGATATAATTGTTGTGATAGGAATTGATATGATGAATGATGAATCAATGCGTTCAACTGATGGGCCTCCCATATGTGCATAGAACTCTATATCAAAGAATGGTGATACAAAATTAAACTTTTTTTATATTCAGTTATATATATATATATATATATATATATATATATATATATATATTAAATAAATGTTTTATAAGGATGATTCCTGTTCTCATATTTTTTAATTTTTTTTATATAAGGATGGAAATCTCTTCTCCAACTGAGTCCACGATTAATTTCATGTGATTTGTTTTCATTTTTTAAATTTAATTTGCTTATTATGATATTCTTTGTAACATATTTTCTGCATTAATGCATTTGTTTAGATTATTGGGATGTGTGTGATCCCAATGGTTGTAAACATTGTGGAGCACAAATGTGGTACGAAGAGAGAATTAAGAAAGATCATAAGGCTACCGTTCCTGAGTTTCGCATGTGTTGCGCCAATGGAAAAGTTAAACTGCCTTTGTTTTATAAGCTCCTGAAACGTTGCTTGAACTACATGATAATTCAAGTATAAGGAGCCGCCGTTTTTTACAAAATATCCGTCTGTATAACATGCTTTTATCCTTCACATCCTTTGGGGGAAAAGTTGATGGGTCAGTAAATGATGGTTCAGGTCCTTACTATTTTAGAGTTGGAGGACAAGTTTATCATGCAATGGGCAGCCTTCTTCCCCTTGATTTTCATACTCCAAAATTTGCTCAACTTTATATATATGATACTGAAAATGAAGTTGAAAACAGATTGGGATTCCTAAGGTATATAAGTTGATGTAATTTTTTAAATATTCATTTATGAATCATATTATAATTCCTGAATTTAAGCTAATGTCTATTATTTAATTATTTAATACAATTTACTGATCAAACAATAATGAAGATTTGCTCGATCAAAGCATTGTCCTATCATTGAAGGAGATGTTAGATAAACACAACAGTATTGTCCAATCTTTTCGCTATGCTAGAGACCGTTATAACGAAGATCAACTCAAAGGCGTGAGATTGAGGCTTATTCGAAAGCGTGGCAATGATGGAAGACTTTATAATCTTCCTTCCGCATCTGAAGTAGCTGTTTTAATTGTTGGAGATATAGACACCGCGATGGGTGATAGGGACATCATTGTTGAGACACAGGATGGAGTTTTAAAGCGCATTGATGTTAAACATCCATTATATTTGGGTTTGCAGTATCCTTTGTTATTTCCTTACGGTGAAGATGGTTATCGCGATGATGTCCATCGTAATTCAATTTCTACTGGTAGGACAAACACAAGATCAACTATCAGCATTAGAGAATATTTTGCATTTAGACTTCAAATCAGATTAGGAGAGTCCCAAGTTCTCCATCAATCTAGAAAAAATTTCCAACAGTTCTTGGTTGATGCTTATACAATGATTGAGCACAAACGTCTTAATCTCATTCGTTACAATCAGGCTAATCTCAAAGCTGATTTGTACGAAAATGTAGTACACGCGTTTGACAGAGGAGAAGATACAGCGGTCAAAATAGGCAGGCGTATTATTATACCTTCTTCTTTCACAGGTGGCCCAAGATATATGGCAGAAAATTGTAAGAATGCATTTGCAATTTGCCGTTGGGCTGGATATCCTCATCTTTTCATAACAATTACCTGCAATCCTAAGTGGCCAGAAATTTCACGGTTTCTTAAGGCTAGAACGCTGACGTTGAAGATAGTCCAGATATTCTTTGTAGAGTATTCAAGTTCAAATTGGACCAGTTGTTACAGGATTTAACAAAACGGACATATTCTTAGCAAAATTAATGCATGTACGTATTTTTTTTATTTGTTATTATTTTGGAATAACTTTTTTGCATTTTTTATTAAAATCAAAACCATATCTTTATATTTCCTAATTTTGCATGTACGTATGTTATTTATTTATTTTTTATTTTTTCACGTTTTTTAATTCAAATTATTGTCGTTTGTTTTGCTTGAAATTAACAGATGTTTGTACAATTGAGTTTCAAAAACGTGGGTTGCCTCATGCTCATATTCTACTGTTCTTGCATTCCTTTAACAAGCCAGAAAGTGCTCTCGATATTGACAAATTGATTTCTACGGAGATTCCTGATAAAGATTATAATCCTTTATTATTTACAGCCGTAACAAGTTATATGATGCACGGTCCATGTGGTCCTAATAATTACAAGTCTCCTTGCATGAAAGAGGGAAAGTGTTCAAAGAAATTTCCCAAAAAATTCAGCTCCCTTACAATTATTGACGATGATGGATTCCCTCATTATAAAAGAAGAAATAATGGGAGATTTGTTATTAGGAACGGTGTGGAGCTAGATAATCGTTCTGTTGTGCCTTACAATGCAAACTTTCTTTTAAAATATCAAGCTCATATAAATGTTGAATACACTTGTCAGAGCAGTGCTATTAAATATCTTTTTAAATACATCCATAAAGGAAATGATCGCGTGACAGCTGCTATAAAACATTCAGATCCAACTCTTGACGCATCTCGGAAAAATGATGAAATTCAAATGTTTTATGATTGCATGCGAGGCTACTTGGAGAATCTTTGGCTTTGATATTCATTTTAGATATCCTCTTGTTCAGAGATTGTCATTTCACTTACCTAATGCAAAGAATGTTGTTTTCCGGGATAATGCATCAATATCTGATGTGAAGACAAGAGCTGAGTCCAGGAGGTCGATTTTTTAGGCTTGGATGGAAGCAAACAAAAAATATCCAGAAGGAAAGAATCTAACTTATGCTGTTTGTTTATAAAGAAGATACCTAAGAATGGCACCCTAGAAAAAAAGGATTTTCAATCGGTAGAATAAATCGTTTCTCAGCTAATAATGGAGAAGATTCATATCTTCAGATGCTTCTTACTTTTCAGAAAGGTTGTACGAGCTATTATGATTTGAGAACAATTAATGGTGTGTTTTTTCCTTCATTTAAGGATGCATGCTATTTTCTGGGTCTTTTGGATGATGACAGAGAGTATATCGATGCTATTAAAGAGGCAAGTTCATGGGGGTCAGCTACTTATCTTCGTAATATGTTTGCTCTTCTTTTATTTAGCAATTCAATGACTAGACCTAAATTTGTTTGGGAAAAGTCTTGGAAATTCCTCTCTGACGATATCTTATATCTACATAGGAAAAATATCGGATGTTCAGGTATGTGCTTATAACAATTTTCATGCATTATTTCTAAAGACCAGTGTTTTACTGCAACAAGACATATGTCGACAATTTCAATATGTTAGATATGTTTTTCATGTTGATTACTTCAAGAATGACATATACTTTCATGTTACTGTATGTATAAAGTCCAACATTATTATCTGTTTGCTTTGATTTCAAAAAAATTAAAATTTTATAAATTATTTCACCTCTCTTTTTTATTAAAAATTTAAAACATTTTCAGTTATTATTGTTGATACTGAAAATAAGTTGTTACTTTAAGTTGAAATAAATGTTAACCTTAAAAATATTGTAACCTTTGTAAAGAAAACATTATTTTTTATTATTGATGTTACTGTTTAAATCTGTTACTTCACATTGAATTAAATTTATTATAAAAAAATTTAACGTTTTTTTAGGCTCCTTACAGTATATCATTGTTGTTTCTCGGATCTCAATGGTGAGAGAGTTTTATTTGTCATTTTAAAAATTAATTATACTTTCTTAAATTCAAAAATATTAACCTCCTCTTTTTTTTAATTCATTGTAAAAACTCCGTTAATAGAATAAGTCATTTTGAATTTCATATATATTCTAACGCATCTTGAAGTTAATATTTTTTTTTTTAATTTTTCCTTTTGTTAATAATTCAATTTCTTCGTATTCTTTTTTATTCTTTGTTTAGATGCATCTCTTCCAGAAGATTGTATAATAAATTCTACCCTTGCTGAAATTGACAAAGTACTGCATAGCAATGGTATATCTCTATCAGATTACCCATCAATGCCTCGCATAATGATGGAATCATTGCTGGATATACAAAATAGATTGGTGCTTGATGAGTTATCGTATGACAGGTTATTTTTGATAGAAGAACATAAGAGATTATTACATTCCCTAACTGATGAGCAAAAAGATGTCTACGAGAAGATTATTTCAGCGGTTTCCCGAGGCACAGGGGGTTTTTCTTTCTTTATGGGTTTGGAGGCACAGGAAAAACATTTATTTGGAATACTTTGTCTGCATCTGTTAGATCAAATGGAAAAATTGTACTAAATGTTGCTTCGAGTGGAATTGCTTCTCTTCTGTTGCCTGGAGGACGTACCGCACATTCCAGATTTCGTATTCCTATTCAGATCAATGAAGATTCAACGTGTAACATAAGCCAAAATTCTACTCTTTCTGAGTTGTTGTCGAAAACAAGCTTAATTATTTGGGATGAGGCCCCAACGGTACACAGATTTTGCTTTGAGGCCCTTGATAGAACACTTAGAGATGTTCTTAGATTTTCTAATCTGAGTTTATGTGATAATCCATTTGGTGGAAAAGTTGTTGTTTTAGGAGGTGATTTCCGACAGATTTTACCTGTGATTCCTCATGGTAGCAGACAAGATATAGTTCATGCCACTATTAATTCGTCTCATTTTTGGCCGTATTGTATTTTATTGACTCTGACCAAAAACATGCGTCTAACTTCAGGAAATAGTAATCAAAATTTGATGGAAATAAAAGAATTCTCTGAATGGCTTCTTAAAATAGGAGATGGTGATCTTGGAGATGATGTGGACGGGGAATCTATTATAACAATTCCAGATGCACTATTGATCACAGAATCGGAAGATCCACTTTCAGATTTGGTTGATTTTCTGTATCCGAATATGTTGAATCATATTTTTGATCCTGCTTTTTTCAAAGAACGTGCCATTTTGACTCCTAAATTGGCAGATGTTGCTATCTTAAACGAGCGGCTTATGAGTTTTATTCCGGGTGAAGAACGAACATATTTGAGTTCAGATAGTGTTTTGAAGCAAGATGGAAATTCTGAGCTAGAGGATGTTGAATTCTCTCCTGAGATTTTAAATACCTTCTCATGTTCCGGACTTCCTGATCATAAATTAACTTTAAAGGTTAATGTGCCGGTTATGCTTTTGAGAAACATTGATCAATCAAAGGGGTTATGTAACGGCACAAGACTGCTTATTTCTAGATTAGGCAACCATGTTGTTGAGGCAAATGTTCTTACAGGAAGCAATATAGGAGAAACTGTCTTAATCCCTAGGCTCACTGTCAGCCCATCTTCTCATACGTTTCCTATAAATTTCCAAAGAAGACAATTTCCCTTGGTGGTTTCATTTGCAATGACTATCAACAAGAGTCAAGGACAATCGCTTTCTCATGTTGGAATTTATCTTCCTAGACCTGTTTTTACTCATGGACAATTATATGTGGCGCTATCAAGAGTAAAAAGCAAACAAAGATTAAAGATTCTTATATTTGATGATAATGGTTGTGTTGCAAATAGTACATATAACATTGTCTATAAAGAAATATTTCAAAGGTTAGTGTAGTTGATTTGATTTCTTTTTGCAGTTCACAAACTTGAATGCATTTATAATGAAAAAATCTTTTTATTTTTTTTTTTAATTTTGTGCATGTCCTTCTGATACTTTTTAGTTATGATTGGGATAAAGTTATGCTATATTTTTTAATTATTTTTATATAGTTTTAAATGTCGTTAATGTTATATATTTTTTTTTCTTTTTTCAAATTATGAGGTGCATTGCTTACGGAACCATCAAAGCAATTGGGAGTAAATTCAATTGGTGGTACAAATCCTGTAAGAAATGCCTCTATTATGTTTGTGAAGATTTTGACAGATTGTTTTGTAATAACTGCCAAAAACATCGGAGTGATTACCAACCAAAGTGAGTTATTTTGTCCAACGAAATTTTCTGATTTTTAATGTTTTGTTATACTACATAATTGAAACTGATAATTTTTAAGTAGTCATTTCATATTTTGTCGAACATCTTATATATGTGTAATATTTTGGCTGATTGTTTATGTGATAACAATTCCCGTACCTATAGTTATATAAGTTAATAATTTTTATTAAACGTCAATTCATTTAGAAGGATGTGACAAGATTCGGTCGACAACCGACTGAATTTTTTTTCCCTCCGTGCAGCGCACGGGTAAATAACTAGT